>JBAMAX010001402.1:0-10430 GCA_037043745.1 Chymomyza amoena | reverse complement strand
TTCATTGATCAGGCTGGACTGATTCGATCCTGACTTTAACTTTAACAAGCTTTTTACTCCCATATACAGTCAGAACAAAAAATATTCGCATGCAAATTTTTGAATAAAAAGTTAGGTTTCAAAAATAGGTATAAACAAAATTATATTTGGTATAGAAAATGGGAAAAAATTTACTTTTATCAACAAAATTATTCGGACACTTCGTGAATAATAAATTATAGCATCACTTAACTTCTGCTACTGTAGTCAAAGTCAAATATTTTATTTGTAATTAATTAATTAATTATTTTATACTCGTATATTCATCATATCATTATTTTATTTTGAGAATTTTTCATTCAATAATTTGTCAGCGTTTCTCTCTTTGTAAATGTTTCAAATAAGCTTTAAATCATTTTCTTTTATTTACGCTTGGAACTATTCATAAATTAAAAACTTCCATTTTATTCCAAAAAGAAAGTAGACATGAAAAATATATAAATATTAATTTTAAAAAAATTATAGAGGTTTATTTTTAATCAAGCATTGCCTGTAAGATACACAAAAGAGAACCTCTGCTCTCAATTCGAATGGAAATATAAAAAAATCAAAAACTGAAAATGAAAATGTCGAATTAAATTGAAACAAAGAGTTTTTTATATTTATACATGTAAATAAAAATTAAAAAGATATAATCTGCAGTAAGACTCAGATAGCATTATTTTAAATTTTAAAATATGCTGTCATAACAATATGTGGGCGTGACAGTTACAAAAGTTGGACATTTAATCGGATCTTTGCATCAGCTTAAAAGTTGTTAAATAAAATAAAAAATAATATTTATAGAAATTGTTACGGCTACGCATTTAATTAATAACTTAATGCACGTGTACAAATTGTAAAAGTCAACGAATTTAATAAGCTTAATGTGCTCCTGTCAGCAGCTAGATACACACACAGATACACACACAGATACTCACACACACACACTGGCACAAAGACAATTGTAAAGAGAAAAAAACAAACAAACAGCAAGTGGCATTTATGTAGCCAACTTAGATGAATTTCCCAAGATATGTGAGCCACTCCCAGGAACCCTTTCCCAGATCCTAACCAAAAACACTCGCACACACACACACATACAGCTAATGTCTACTTTTGCCATTAATTATAATTTTTAATTATCTTACAAGGCTAGAAGAAACTCACATACATGTACAGTCGGAACAAAAAATATTCGCACACTGGGAAATTTTTGGCAAAAAAGTTGGGTAGATAGATACTAATTTATATTGGGCATAAAAAAGTGGAAAAACTTCACTTTTTATCAACAAAATTATTCGGACACTTGTTAAAAAATAATCTAAAAAATTAAAAAAAGGATCGCATAGATTTTGTAGCCTGTTAGAGCCTCTATTGGCTTTTGTAAGGTATTTATTATAACTTATTCTACTTCAGACAGAGTTCTAACAGAGAACTTATAGAGATTTTAGCTAAAAAATTGAAGTGTGTGAAAAGTTTACAGACTCACTGTAAATTATTGTCTCTGCTAGCTTTTATAAAGTCTTCCACATAATTTCAACTGCTTTAAACAAAGTCTTGTAACAGAGAACTTACTAAAAAATTGAAGTATGTGAAAAGTTTATAGACTCACTGTATATTAGAGTCTCTGCTAAAATTTATGAAGCCTCCGAGCAACTTATTCTACTTTAAGTAAAGTCTTCTAAGAAAGAACTTAAAGAGATTTTAACCAAAAAATGCAAGTGTCTAAAAACTTTACAACCCCACTGTAAATTATAGCCTCTCTTTTATAAGGTCTCCCTACAACTTCTTCAACTTTACACTTAGTTTTCCAACAGCGAGCTTTTAGAGAATTTAAAAAAAATTCAAGCGTCTGCAAACTTTACACACTCACTGTGCATTTATGGACTAAAACGTTGCACAATAAAAATGACTAAAATTCTACTACTTTTTTTCCAGTGTTGCCTTTGTTTTTGTTGCTATTGTGGGACTGCCTCTGCGTTTGTTTCGTATTACGAACGCATGGGACTCTCCTGACACGCGATTAATAAAGCCAGCCGCCATATTGTTTTGGTTGGGTGGGTGTTAGCCGGGCTAACTGTCGGATCCGTCAGCAAGTGAAAGGTATTTAGTCACGCGGAAAGAAAATGTTTACATTTATTATACGCAGCACGGCACGAAAGACACGGGGACGGAAGGATCTGAACGCAACTGACTCTGCATTCCCTATAAGGATTAGCAGGAGCTCTCTGCTATATAAGTGTGTGAATGCTTTTCAATGTGTGTCTGTGTGTGTTTGTGCCGAATTAGTTGTTTACGTGCGAATGTGAAATTTTCATTTGTGTTACATGTCCCACATTTATACGGACACTGCCCGCACACTTTTCCCCTTTATCCTAAAAGGATTATGAATAAAATACAAAAACAAAAAACAGCAAATAGAAAGTCGGAGCACAAAAAAAGCGTAGAAGACTAGAAGATATTCTACTACAACTTCCGCTTGTGATTTGACATTTTTTCTTTTTTTTTGCGGAACGGATTCGGTTGACATTTGTGGGTTGGTTTGGTTTTTTTGGTATGCTTAAAGTCAGTAGAGTGTATTAAATGTGGGTTACTTTCGACTATAATTCGCAAAGAGAACTGAAAACTAAAGCAAACTTTTATTTAGCATATATTTAGAAAGTCTTTGTATTTACGTTTTCTTTTTATTCTTTTTCTGTTACTTCTCTTTCTTCTTCCTCTTCTTCTCCTTCGTCTCCTTCATCCACTTCGCCGTATTCGTCACCGTCATCCTCTTCTTCTTCGTATTTGGCTCCATCTCCGTATTTGTCTCTTTCCCCTTCTTTTGCTTATTCGTTACCTTCTTCACCTTCTTCGTATTCCTCTTCGTATTGTTCTTCGTCTTCTTTTACTTCTTCCTCTTCATCTTCTTTATATTCGCCTTCTTTTTCATCTCCTTGTTCCTTTTCCTTGTCTTTCTCTTCTTTTTCTTTTTCCTCCGTTGTCTTCGCCTTCTCCACTGACCGGCAACTACTGCAACGAACATGGATCTGTAGTTTTTGCATCCATATGTAATACATGACCCAGCCAGTGAAGTCGCTTTATGCTAATTCGCTTCAAAACGTCAATATCGCCGTATAAGTCATGCAGCTAATCGTTCCTTCGAGCACGATAATTATCACCAACGTAAACGCCACCGAAGATCTTTCGAAGAATCTTTTCTTTGAGTTCCACTGTGTTACCGTACAGGCCACTGCTTCATAGAGGATTGGAAGGGTGAGTGTCAGTTTTATCTGAGTTTCCTCAATTTGAGCTCAAAATACCACTTATTGGCAAGATTACTAATCACTTGTTCTAGCTTATAGTATTGGTGTTTGTAACTGCAAATTCCTTGACAGTGTCAAAGGTATAGCTAGATGTCGATTTTCTCCACTGAAGCACATCATAAACTTGGTCTTGCCCTCGTTTCGATCGAGTTGTATACAAAACATATTTGCCATGAACAAAATGAATAAATCAGAAACTATTTCCACCAGCGTACACCCAATATTGCAGAGATTTCTTCGCGTTGGGTACCGCCTAAGTTAACCATGTCTCGAAAGAAGACTTGTCGAAGCCTGAATCTGTACCCAAACTTTGTATTCAATCCAAGATTCGCTCTGAGCTATGTCAAAGAGATCTGAACCAGTTGAGTCGAAAGTAATAAAACGCTGTCACATATAAATAGAGTTAAAGTTGCAGTTCTTAGTATGTATCGCTAGATGGCGCCAGCATACTTTTAGGCATTGAGGTATTTCCTCTATGTATTACTTATTATTTTTGTTTAATATAAAGCTAGCTTATACGTAAAAATAAAAACTAACAATAACAAATAAGTTCTAGCTACCACGATCTTTGACTAGTTAATATTATACTACGAAAAGCCCGAACGAAACTTAAAATATTTTGTCGAACCAAATGAACTGTAATCAAAATCCAACTTTGCTACTGTAAAACATACAACTATTATAAATAAAATTAAAATTGAAGCAAAATATTTAATGGAAGAAATATGGTTTTTAGGGCAGCTTAATGTGAGTATTGCTTGAACCACTTGTGAATTGTAGGCAACAAAAATTTTTAAAAACTATTTTAATACATAAAGCACAAGTTGAGCTTATCCAAGTGAAAAATCTTTGACTCGTGATCAAAGGGAGCAATGTTAGCTCTTATATCCTTTCATATACAAAATTATTTCATTTTAAGCACAACATTTTTAAAATTTCGTTTAGAACTTTAATAGATTTACTTATTTCTGCAATACGTTTTGGGCATTTTTTAAATACCCATATATGATTTTTATACCCTGTACCGTATGGTACCAAAGGTATATTAAGTTTGTGCAAGCCGAAAATGTATGTAACATATAGAAGGAGACGTCGGAGACACCTCAAAGTTACCTAAAATATGATCAGGTGAATAGAGAAGTCGATATACCCATGTCCGTCTGTCCGTCCGTCCGTTTGAACGCCTAGATCTCAGAGATGGTAAGAGCTAGAGTTGCCAAAACTTTCACATTAGATCCCATATTATTCCATAGGAGACAAGTCAACATTACTTTTTGATATCGGCGTTAAATTATATAGCTCCCATAGGGGGGCTTGAGACGACCTCGACAAAAAGTTTTAGATGAATAATTCGTTTGTTTATGAAGATATCGTAACCAAATTTAATATTCGAAAGTTTTTTATAGCTCCCAATCACTGTACCAAATTTCATCAAAATCGGTTGACTATATCATATAGCTCCCATAGGACCGATCGGCCAAAATAACTTTTTTAAAGAAAATTCGCTATAGTTTGGTTTTTAATAAAAATATCGTAACCAGATTTGGCGTTTGGAAATTTTTTAGAGCACTTAAGCAATGTGCCAAATTTGAACAAAATCGGTTGACTATATCATGTAGCTCCCATAGGAACGATTGGTCAAAAAATCGATTTTTTAACAAAATTTGCTGTGTTTCGTTTGTTTGTTAAGATATTGGGACCAAATTTGACATTCGTGAGTATTTTATAGTTCCTAAGCACTGTACTAAATTTAATCCAAATCGGTTGACTAGATCATATAGCTCCCATTGGACCAATCGGTCCAAAACACGTTTTTTATACAAAATTCGATGTGTTTCGTCATGTTTGTAAAGATATTTGAAATAAATTTGGCATTCAGATCTTTTTTAAGGTATTTAAGCACTGTGTTAAATTTTATTGAAATCGGTTGACTATATCATATAGCTCCCATAGGAACGATCGGTCAAAAAAAAATGTTGGCTTAAAAATTCTTCTGTTTTTGGTTTTTTGTGAAGAAATCGGACTTTATTACAAGCTAGTGGTACAGGGTATCCTAAAGTCGTCCGCGCCCGACTTTACGACCGCCATTTTTTGAAATATAACATTAAACAATTACGCTTAGGATTGCGGATTATAGATTAAGATTTATGAACTTCCTTGTTCTGTCTAATGTATGTTAATTCTAGATTTAATTTTTAAATAATTTTATGCAATTTACAGAATGTTTTTTGGACAGATTCTAAATAAAATTAGGAAAAAAAAAGATTTCGAAGCCATTTTTCTCGCAAACAGTATCTGAAATAAAATGCATCTGCTGGAAGTACTATAGATTGGAAAAATTTCCTCAGATTTAATAAAATTAATTTTATTACAAAGGGTATACCGTATGCTACTGTCAACATTTCAAGTGTTACGGAACACTTAATTTTATTTTTTACACAAAATTTGATGCAAATCCGTTGATCCATATTTTTCGATAGCAAAAAATCACCGAGCACGCAAAACACTTATAAGCTTTACGCCTCTCATAACCAAACATAAAATGTCATTCACTTGAAATTTGGTACAGATGTTCGGGAAGAGTGTACCAACACAACAAAACAAAAAAATCGATTATCGAAAATACGTTGCCCGCTAAATTTGAAAAGTCGCCTTACTTTTTGAACACACCTCGTATTTGTCGTCTTGTTTAATAACTTTTTGTAAATTAAAAATATTGTACCTAGTATTGCTCAAGGCTATACGACTACGGCCTTGTTGCTATAATTTATTTAGCGAAAACATTCCTACATCCTAGAAGCTCTTCTTAACTTAAGAAAATCCGTTCTTGACATACTTTCTTACTTTTTTTTTCGAATTTTCATTGTGATAAATTCTTGATTTATTGCTCAATGTGTACTAACCTTGTGGAGAAAAATCAACTCATGGTTTTCCGCTTTAAGGCGAATCCCAATACTTGCTTCTTTTGAAACTTAAGCGATTGTCAGCCTTGACATTCATAATTCAATGCCAAGTTACTTTCACGTGTTACAAATCCTACCACAAAGTCAAGACGACCATTTTGAAAAGTTTTCATAAAAAAAGCAGCGCCTTGGCTAGAACAATGGTAATGGCAAAATGGCGATGGCGCCATTGTCTCCCCCCGTTGGAGGAAAATCTATCAAATTGCCTTGACTTGACTTGACGACGTGAGTTTACTCAGGAAACAGTTTTGTGTCACTTAATACCGACGCTTTGTTAATGCCTCAACTTGAACGCACTTAAGGCCTTTATTTTTTGAAGGTCATGAGGAAAATATGGCTAATGGAAAAATGTATTAAATTTTGGTGCCATCACCCCCTTCCACAGCTTTGGTTTTTAGCTAATTAAGCCAAAAATTTTAGCACATTTTCAAACTGCATTGAAGCGTTAAATGGAAAAAGTTCTGGTCAAAACTTGTTTTAGCTGATAAATAAAAACTGCACAGCATATGAATTTTTTAACTAGTTTATAATGTAAACTCGGCTAAAAAGCCATAAATGCATTAAGCCAGCAGCGGAGTTAAACTTTATGTTATATAATTTTGTACATTTTCAGCTTATTCGGAATACTTTCCAACACTCAAACAATGCCAAACTGAAAAATTGCAAAACATTATTTATTAACTTTTATAATTTGGCAGTTGCTCATTAAAAATGAAATGAAAAATTCGATCATGAAATTGCATTTTAATTAATAAACTAACTAGCAAATTGTGGCAATGCATTCAACAAAAAAATAATAACAATTAATTATTGTTTTATTTAAATCAATTGAAAGTGTTGTGCAAATTATTTTTCGCATAATTAGTGCAGTGTACACTGCATTTATTAAGTATACGCCCCGTGGCGGTTTTTTGGTCCAAAATTGAAAGTTTGCAAATGATTTTATTATCAAAAATACAAACCATTGTAATAATGTGTGTTTGTGTGGGGTAGTGTGTAAGTGTATGTGTGTATGTGTATCTGTGTGGGTATGTTTAGGTATGTGTGTGTGTGTGTGTTTGAGCAAATCCAATAAAAATCACACCAAATTCAATGTTGCGTGCATGACAAGCCGCTAAAATGTCATGCCGTCATCAAAATGCTGAAAAGCCAACACAAAAACCTAATAAAAAAAAATGAAATAAAACAAGTAAAAAGTTTGGATGGAGTTAGATCGACTATGAGATACGCTATACTCGCAAGGTAATAGTATAGTATAAATAAAAAATTTTATACAATTATTTAAAGCAATTTTCCTCACGGTTAATATGCCTTGCTAAAATATATTTAATTTAATATTTCTTTTATTTATTTATTTTTTTTATACTAAAGGCCTAGTGTTGCTCTCTCTTTTATTAATATGTTTCATAGAATTAACTTCTAAATTACAAAAATAAATAATTATAATTATTTAATCTTTAATTTAATTTCGATTCTCATTTATTATAATTCTTAGAATAGTTTTATACATTATTTTTATTTTTTTCTTTAATTTGATTGTTTATTTAATTTTTAATTGATTATATAATTTTTTCAAATTTAATATTAAATTTTTCACGTTTTTTTTATATAACACTGGTAAACACTGTTTATGTCACATGAACTTAGTAATGATTTTTGTTTATGTTGGCATACCTACATTAAAAAAAAATATAATTTCGTTCCAGTCACGTCCAGTTTTTTTTTGACAGTTATTGTTCGGCTATGGCCGAACCCAAGCTGCAAAATTATTTACCCGCCCATGTCAAATCATAAATAACATATGTAAATCGCTCTGCGCCGTAAAAATGTTAAGAATGATCCTTTAGTAAACCCTAATGACAAATTTTTACCACCGTTACATATAAAACTCGGCTTGATAAAAACTTTTGTAAAGGCTATGCCAAAGATGGCAGTGGATTTTTATACCTAAAAGAAAAATTCCCCAAACTCAGCGAAGCAAAAATTAAAGAGGGAGTATTCGTAGGTCCACAAATACGGGAACTGTTAAAAGATAAGAATTTTGAAGAAAAATTGAATGATCAAGAAAAACTTGCCTGGAAAAGTTTTGTGAACGTTGTTCAAAATTTTCTAGGAAACTATAAAGCGGAAAATTACAAAGAATTAATAAATGAGCTTTTAATGTCATATAAAGCTTTAGGGTGTAACATGTCTTTAAAAATACATATGCTGGACTCTCATTTGGATTTCTTTCCAGCAAATTTGGTTGCTGTGAGTGATGAGCAAGGCGAGAGATTTCATCAGGACATTTCCTTAATGGAAAAGCGCTACCAAGGGAAATGGAGTCCAGGAATGTTAGCAGATTATTGTTGGAAACTTAAAAGAGACTTACCAGAAGCTAAATATTCACGAAAATGATCATTTTTTATTGTACATTAAAAAAAACTTTCGTTAAGTGTAATTAATTTTCCTACTCTTTACAAAAATATATGTTTCGATATCACAAGGATACCTTATGTGCCAATTTTTTTTCCTTGACATATTATTGCTTGGTGACCCCAGTATATTCAAAATTTGATATGAGTTTTCGTGTGACAAAAAAAGTTTAAATTTTGTTAACCAGTGTAATTCTTAATATAATTTTTAAAATAATTTTTTATGTAATTTTCAATATAAATTTTATCCTAATTTTTTATTTAATTTTTGGAGTATTTTTATGTTAATTTTTTTTTTATTTATTATTTATTTTTTTATTTATTATTTTTTTTTTATTTATTATTTATTATTGGAAATCAACCCTTGATTTTATTACACTTAATATATATACAATATTTAAAAAAAAAAAATCAAGTAGACTATGATATGACACGCCTTCTGAGGTCGTTTATATGAAGGCGTTTTGGGCGTATTCTTGGTCTATGACCGGCCAGGGCACATGCAAACGGGTTCGGATGGTTCCTTATGTTAATTTGTAAATTTTAAATATTTTAATTTAATTTAGAATTGATTTTTAGTTTTATTTTTTAAAGAATTTTTTAATATTTATTTCCAATTTTGAACTTAATTTTTCACTAAATTTTTTATTTAATTTTTAATATTATTGTTAGTGTAATTTTCAATTTAAATTTTTATCAATTTTTCAATTTATTATTTGACGATTTTTTATGTGAATGTGCCTTTTAAGTTGTTTAATATTTTTGTTTTAAATTTGTTATTTAACTTAAATTATTTAATGAATATTTTAAATACAATTTTGTATTAATTTTTAGTTTTTGTTTTTGTAAGTATTTTGTAATTTTTATTTAAAATTTTTAATTTAACTTTTAATTTTGTTTCTATTTTTAATATACTTTTTAATTTAATTTTTAATTTAATTTTTAATTTAATTTTAAACGTATTTTTTTTTGTATTTTCTATATTATATATAGAATCATATATATAATTATTTTTTTAATATTTTATTTTTATGTTTTAATTTAATCTTATTTTTTCACTTATTTTAATTTCATTTTTAACATAATTCTTAGCATAATTTTTAATATGATTATTAAGGTAATTCTCAATTAAAAGTTTAATCTAATTTTTATTTTAAAATTTAAAGCATTTTTTATGTTGGTGCGCAATATTGTTTTTTAAATATTTTTTTTTTAATTTGTTATTAATTTATATTATTAAGTAAATATTTTAATTCAATTTTTAGTTTTATTTTTGTAAATATTTTTTAGTTTTTATATTAATTTTGGATTTAATTTAATTATTAATCAAGGTTTAATTTAATTTTTCATTTAATTTTCTACATAATTTTTTTTAACGTATTATGTAATTTTTAAATTTGTTATTTAATTTATATTAGTTAATAAATATTTTAACTTGCTTTATAATTTTTTTTTTTTATTTTTTATCTTAATGTGCAATTTAAATTTTATGCCAATTTTTAGTTAAATTTTTTAAGTATTTTCTATATTAATGTCCAATCATTTTTTGTAATATTTCATATTTATATTTTCATTTAATCTTATTTTTTCACGTATTTTTTTATTTTAATTTTTTATTATTTAACATGATTTTTAATGTAATTCTCAATTAAAATGTTAACCTTATTTTTAATTTAAATTTTAATGTATTTTTTATGTTAGTGCTCAATATTGTTTTTTAAATATTT
>JBAMAX010001401.1:0-10693 GCA_037043745.1 Chymomyza amoena | reverse complement strand
CATAAATATATATAATAAAAAAATATATTTTTTTCGTATAAAGCAACTCATAGTCAGCTCAATAATAAAAATTGTATAATTATTATCTTAAACTTTTAATGAAAATGCACAAAATTTCATTTATTTTTACTAAAAATATTATTAACAACAAATTTTCTCGAATTCAATTTTTCATCGAATATTATTTCAAAAAATTTTTACATCAATAATTTCATTTTTTTTTTCGCTAAATTCAATCTCTTTAAAAAAATAATTAAGTTAATTATATAAAACTTTTGCTTTTCATCCGAAATAAAAACTAAGAAAAATTTTCTTGATTTTCATTTTTCCTAGATCAGGTTGTGAACTGACTCGATCCCCACTTTTATAACTTCTGACAAGCTTTTTACTCCCATGCACAGTCAGATACAATAAAACATTCGCACGCAAAATTTTTGAGTAAAAAGTTTGGTTTCTGAAAAATATATATAAAGAAAATAATATTTGGTATAGAAAATGGGAAAAAATTTACTTTTTAGCAACAAAATTATTCGGACACTTCGTAAATAATAAATTATAGCATCTCATAACTTCTGCTACTGTAATCAAAGTCATACATTATAATTTTAATTAATTAATTATGATTTATAATATTCATCATATCATTATTTTCTTTTGGGGAATTTTTCATTTAATAATTTGTCTGCGTTTCTCTCTTTGTAAACGTTTGAAATAAGCTTTAAATCATTTTATTCTATTTAAGCATGGAAACTATTCATAAATTAAAAACTGCACAACACTCTCATTCCTAAAAGGAAGTAAACATGAAAATATATAAAAATTAAATAAAAAAAAATTATAGAGGTTTATTTTTAATCAAGCATTGTCTGCAAGATACACAAAGTAGAATCCTCCGCTCTCACCTCGAATTGAAATATAAAAAAATCAAAAACTGCAAATGAAAATGTCGAATTAAATTGAAACAAAGAGTTTTTCATATTTATACATGTAAATAAAAATTAAAAAGATATAATCTGCCGTAAGTCTCAGATAGAATTATTTAAAATTTTAAAATATGCTGTCATAACAATATGTGGGCGTGACAGTTACAAAAGTTGGACATTTAATCGGATCTTTGCATCAGCTTAAAAGTTGTTAAATAAAATAAAAAATAATATTTATAGAAATTTGTTACGGCTACGCATTTAATTAATAACTTAATGCACGTGTACAAATTGTAAAAGTCAACGAATTTAATAAGCTTAATGTGCTCCTGTCAGCAGCTAGATACACACACAGATACACACACTGATACACACACACATACTCTCACACACACTGGCACAAAGACAATTGAAAAGAGAAAAAAACAAACAAACAGCAAGTGGCATTTATGTAGCCAACTTAGATGAATTTCCCAAGATATGTGAGCCACTCCCAGGAACCCTTTCCCAGATCCTTTCCAAAAACACTCGCACACACACACATGCAGCTAATGTCTACTTTTGCCATTAATTATAATTTTTAATTATCTTACAAGGCTAGAACAAACTCACATACATATACAGTCGGAACAAAAAATGTTCGCACACTTGGAAATTTTTGGCAAAAAAGTTTGGTAGATAGATAAAAACTTATATTGGGTATAAAAAGTGGAAAAATTTCACTTTTTATCAACAAAATTATGTGACACTTGTTAAAAAATGATCTACAAAATTTAAAAAAAAAAGGATCGAATAGATTTTGTAGCCTGTTAGAGCCTCTATTGGCTTTTGTAAGGCATTTATTATAACTTATTCTACTTCAGACAGAGTTCTAACAGAGAACTTATAGAGATTTTAAAAAATTCAAGTGTGTAGTTTACATACTCACTGTAAATTATAGTCTCTGCTAGCTTTTATAAAGTCTTCCACATAATTTCAACTACTTTAAATAAAGTCTTCTAACAGAGAACTTACTAAAAAATTGAATTGTGTGAAAAGTTTCAAGACTCACTGTAAATTAGAGGCTCTGCTAGCTTTTATAAAGCCTCCGAACAACTTATTCTACTTTAGACAAAGTCTTCTAACAGAGAACTTATAGAGATTTTAATCAAATAATTCAAGTGTCTGAAAAGCTTACAGACTCACTGTAAACTATAGCCTCTCTTAGCTTTTATAAAGTCTTCCTTACAACTTCTTCAACTTTACACTAAGTTTTCCAACAGCGAGCTTTCAACGATTTTTACAAAAAAATTCAAGCGTCTGCAAACTTTACGCACTCACTGTGCATTTATAGACTAAAACGCTGCACAATAAAAATGACTAAAATTCTGCTATTTTTTTTTCCAGTGTTGCCTTTGTTTTTGTTGCTATTGTGGGACTGTCTCTGCGTTTGTTTCGTATTACGAACGCATGGGACTCCTCTGACACGCGATTAATAAAGCCAGCCGCCATATTGTTTTGGTTGGGTGGGTGTTAGCCGGGCTAACTGTCGGATCCGTCAGCAAGTGAAAGGTATTTAGTCACGCGGAAAGAAAATGTTTACATTTATTATACGCAGCACGGCACGAAAGACACGGGGACGGAAGGATCTGAGCGCAACTGACTCTGCATTCCCTATAAGGATTAGCAGGAGCTCTATGCTATATAAGTGTATGAATGCTTTTCAATGTCTGTGTGTATGTGTGTGTTTGTGCCGAATTAGTTGTTTACGTGCGAATGTGAAATTTTCATTTGTGTTACATGTCCCACATTTATACGGACACTGCCCGCACACTTTCCCCCTTTATCCTAAAAGGATTATGAATAAAATACAAAAACAAAAAACAGCAAATAGAAAGTAAAGGAGCACAAAAAAAAGCGTAGAAGACTAGAAGATATTCTCTACTACAACTTCCGCTTGTGATTTGACATTTTTTCTTTTTTTTTTTGCGAAACGGATTCGGTTGACATTTGTGGGTTGGTTTGGTTTTTTGGTATGCTTAAAGTCAGTAGAGTGTATTAAATGTGGGTTACATTCGACTATAATTCGCAAAGAGAACTAAAAACTAAAGCAAACTTTTATTTAGCATATATTTAGCAAGTCTTTGTATTTACTTTTTCTGTTACTTCTCTTTCTTCTTCTCCTTCATCCACTTCGCCGTATTCGTCACCGTCATCCTCTTCTTCTTCGTATTTGGCTCCATCTCCGTATTTGTCTCTTTCCCCTTCTTTTGCTTATTCGTTACCTTCTTCACCTTCTTCGTATTCCTCTTCGTATTGTTCTTCGTCTTCTTTTACTTCTTCCTCTTCATCTTCTTTATATTCGCCTTCTTTTTCATCTCCTTGTTCCTTGTTCCTTTTCCTTGTCTTTCTCTTCTTTTTCTTTTTCCTCCGTTGTCTTCGCCTTCTCCACTGAGCGGCAACTACTACATCCATAATACATGACCCAGCCAGTGAAGTCGCTGTATGCTAATTTTTCTTTCATGCAGCTAATCGTTCCTTCGAGCACAATAATTATCACCAACGTAAACGCGACCGAAGATCTTTCGAAGAATCTTTTCTTTGAGTTCCACTGTGTTACCGTACAGGCCACTGCGTCATAGAGGATTGGAAGGGTGAGTGTCAGTTTTATCTGAGTTTCCTCAATTTGAGCTCAAAATACCACTTATTGGCAAGATTACTAATCGCTTGTTCTAGCTTATAGTATTGGTGTTTGTAACTGCAAATTCCTTGACAGACTCAAAGGTATAGCTAGAAGCCGATTTTCTCCACTGAAGCACATCATAAACTTGGTCTTGCCCTCGTCGTTTCGATCAAGTTGTATACAAAACATATTTGCCATGGACAAAATGAATAAATCAGAAACTATTTCCACCAGCGTACACCCAATATTGCAGAGATTTCTTCGCGTTGGGTACCGCCTTAGTTAACCATGTCACGAAAGAAGACTTGTCAAAGCCGAAGGCTGAATCTGTACCCAAACTTTGTATTCAACATACTCTGATGAAAATTTGACGCTTTGGTCCAAGATTCGCTCTGAGCTATGCCAAAGAGATCTGGACTAGTCGAGTCGAGTCGAAAGTAATAAAACGCTGTCACATATATATAGAGTTAAAGTTGCAGTTCTTAGTATGTATCGCTAGATGGCGCCAGCATACTTTTAGGCATTGAGTTATTTCCTCTATGTATTACTTATTATTTTTATTAAATATAAAGCTAGCTTATACGTAAAAATAAAAACTAACAATAACAAATAAGTTCTAGCTACCACGATCTTTGACTAGTTAATATTATACTACGAAAAGCCCGAACGAAACTTAAAATATTTTGTCGAACCAAATGGAACTGTAATCAAAATCCAACTTTGCTACTGTAAAACATACAACTATTAAAAATTAAATTAAAATTGAAGCAAAATATTTTTATTGAATAAATATGGTTTTTAGAGCAGCTTAATGTGAGTATTGCTTGAACCAATTGTGAATTGTAAGCAACAAAAATTTTTAAAAACTATTTTAATACATAAAGCACAAGTTGAGCTTATCCAAGTGAAAAATCTTTGACTCGTGATCAAAGGGAGCAATGTTAGCTCTAATGTCCTTTCATGAAACACATATACAAAATTATTTAATTTTAAGAACATTTTTAAATTCCGTTCAGAACTTTAATAGATTTACTAATTTCTGCAATATTTCTTGGACATTTTTTAAGTACCCAGATATGATTTTTTGAAATATAACATTAAACAATTAGGCTTAGGATTGTGGATTATAGATCAAGATTTATGAACTTTTTTGTCTGTAATTCTGGATTTAATTTTTAAATAATTTTATGCAATTTACAAAATGTTTTTTTTTGGACAGCTTGTAAATAAAATTAGGAAAAAAAAGATTTCGAAGCCATTTTTCTCGCAAACAGTATCTGAAATAAAATGCATCTGCCGAAGGAACTTTAGGGTATACTAAGTTTGTGCAAGCCGAAAATATGTGTACAGGGGCGTAGCGAGGTGACACCCCCCCAAACATCCATTAGTTGGTAAATCTCGGATATTTCACGCAATATTTGAGAAATAAAAATTCAGAATCGGTTATTTGTCGGTAACTTGTTGAATCGAGTCGGCATTTTCAGGCTCATTACCCCCACATTCAACGCTCTCGCTTCGCCACTGTGTGTGTAACATATAGAAGGAGTCGGAGACACACCAAAGTTACCTCAAATATGATCTGCGTGACTAGAGAAGTCGATATACCCATGACCGTCCGTCTGTCCGTTTGAACGCCTTGATCTCAGGAATGGTAAGAGCTAGAGTAACCAAACTTTGACATTAGTTCCCATATTATTCCATAGGAGACAAGCTTATTTTATTTTTTTGATATCGGGGCTAAATTATACTATAGCTCCCATAGGCGTGTTTCAGGCGACATCGAAAAAAACCAAAGTTTTAGATGGATTCGTTTGTTTATGTAGGTATCGTAAGTTTAGCATTCGAAAGATTTTTATAATTCGCAAACTCTGTGTCAAATTTGATCAAAATCGGTTGACTATATCAAATAGCTTCCATAGGAACGATCGGTCAAAAAAAAATTGCTGCTTAAAAATTCTTCTGTTTGTGGCTTTTTATGAAAAAACCTAATTTGGCAATCTTTGATGTTTTTAAGCTATTGACTGGATTTTATTTCTAGCTAGTGGTACAGGGTATCCCAAAGTCGTCCGCGTCCGACTTTACGTACGCCAGAATTATTAAATAGAAGCATATTTAACGTTTCATTTAATAACTTTTTGTAAATTAAAAATATTGTACCTAGTATTGCTCAAGGCTATTCGACTGCGGCCTTGTTGCTATAATTTATTTAGCGAAAACATTCCTTCATCCTAGAAGCTCTTCTTAACTTTAGAAAATCCGTTCTTGACATACTTTCTTACTTTTTTTTTTTTCCAATTTTCATTGTGATAAATTCTTGATTTATTGCTCAATGTGTACTAACCTTGTGGAATAAAATCAACTCATGGTTTTCCGCTTTAAGGCGAATCCCAATCCTTGCTCCTTTTGAAACTTAAGCGTTTGACAGCCTTGACATTCTTAATTCAATGCCAAGTTACTCTCACGTGTTACAAACCCTACCACAAAGTCAAGACGACCATTTTGAAAAGTTTTCATAAAAAAAAGCAGCGCCTTGACTAGAACAATGGTAATGGCAAAATGGCGATGGCGCCATTGTCTCCCCCCGTTGAGGAAAATCTATCAAATTGCCTTGACTTGACTTGACGACGTGAGTTTACTCAGAAAACAGTTTTGTGTCACTTAATACCGACGCTTTGTTAATGCCTCAACTTGAACGCACTTAAGGCCTTTATTTTTTGAAGGTCATGAGGAAAATATGGCTAATGGAAAATTATATTAAATTTTGGTGCCATCACCCCCACCCATGCTTTGGTTTTTAGCTAATTAAGCCAAAAATTTTAGCACATTTTGAAACTGCATTGAAGCGTTAAATGGAAAAAGTTCTGGTCAAAACTTGTTTTAGCTGATAAATAAAAACTGCACAGCATATGAATTTTTTAACTAGTTTATAATGTAAACTCGGCTAAAAAGCCATAAATGCATTAAGCCAGCAGCGAAGTTGAACTTTATGCTATATAATTTTGTACATTTTCAGCTTATTCGGAGCACTTTCCAACACTCAAACAATGCCAAACTGAAAAATGGCAAAACATTATTTATTAACTTTTATAATTTGGCAGTTGCTCATTAAAAATAAAATGAAAAATTCGATCATGAAATTGCATTTTAATTAATAAACTAACTAGCAAATTGCGGCAATACATTCAACAAAAAAATAATAACAATTAATTATTGTTTTATTTAAATCAATTGAAAGTGTTGTGCAAATTATTTTTCGCATAATTAGTGCAGTGTACACTGCATTTATTAAGTATACGCCCCGTGGCGCTTTTTTGGTCCAAAATGAAAGTTTGCAAATGATTTTATTATCAAAAATAAAACCATTGTAATAATGTCTGGTTGTGTGGGGTAGTGTTAAGTGTATGTGTGTGTGTGTATCTGTGTGGGTATGTTTGGGAATGTGTGTGTGAGAGTGTTGAGCAAATCCAATAAAAATCACACCAAATTCAATGTTGCGTGCATGACAAGCCGCTAAAATGTCATGCCGTCATCAAAATGCTGAAAAGCCAACACAAAAACCTAATAAAAAGTTTGGATAGAGTTAGACCGACTATGAGATACGCTATACTCGCAAGGTAATAGTATAGTAGTATAAAGAAAAAATTGTATACAATTACTTAAAGCAATTTTCCTCACGGTTAATATCACTTGCTAAAATATTTTTAATATAATATTTCTTTTATTTATTTATTTTTTTATACAAAAGGGCTATGTTGCTCTCTCTTTATTACTATGTTTCGTAGAATTAACTTCTTAATTATTATACAAAAATACATAATAATAATTATTTAATCTTTAATTTAATTTAGTTTCTCATTTATTATATATGTTTTATACATAATTTTTATTTTTAATTTGATTGTTTATTTAATTTTTAATTAATTATATCGTTTTTTCAAATTTAATTTTAGATTTTACACGTTTTTTTATATAATTTTTAATATAATTTTAAACATAATTTATTATGTAATTTTCAATATAAATTTTAGCCTAATTATACCCTGTACCGTATGGTCCAAGGGTATATTAAGTTTGTGCAAGCCGAAAATGTATGTAACATATAGAAGGAGACGTCGGAGACACCCCAAAGTTACCTAAAATATGATCAGGGTGAATAGAGAAGTCGATATACCCATGTCCGTCTGTCCGTCTGTCCGTCTGTCCGTCCGTCTGTCCGTCCGTCCGTCCGTGTGAACGCCTAGATCTCAGAGATGGTAAGAGCTAGAGTTACCAAACTTTCACATTAGATCCCATATTATTCCATAGGAGGCAAGTTTATTTTATTTTTTTGATATCGGGGATAAATTATATAGCTCCCATGGGGGTGTTTGAGACGACCTCGACAAAAAAAAAGAGTTTTAGATGAATAATTCGTTTGTTTATGAAGATATCGTAACGAAATTTGGCATTCGAAAGTTTTTTATAGTTCCCAATCACTGTACCAAATTTGATCAAAATCGGTTGACTATATCATATAGCTCCCATAGGACCGATCGGCCAAAATAACTTTTTTAAAGAAAAATTCGCTATATTTCGTTTTTTAATAAAGATATCTTAACCAGATTTGGCGTTTGGAAATTTTTTAGACCACTTAAGCAATGTGCCAAATTTGAACAAAATCGGTTGACTATATCATATAGCTCCCATAGTTCCAATCTTCCAAAATATCGATTTTTTAACAAAATTTGTTGTGTTTCGTTTGTTTGTTAAGATATTGGGATCAAATTTGACAGTCGTGAGTATTTTATAGTTCCTAAGCACTGTACTAAATTTAATCCAAATCGTTTGACTAGATCATATAGCTCCCATAGGACCAATCGGTCCAAAAACACGTTTTTTATACAAAATTCGATGTGTTTTGTTTGTTTGTAAAGGTATTTGAAATAAATTTGGCATTCATATCTTTTTTAAGGTATTTTAGCACTGTGTAAAATTTTATTGAAATCGGTTGACTATATCATATAGCTCCCATAGGAACGATCGGTCAAAAAAAAATTTTTGCTTAAAAATTCTTCTGTTTTTTGGTTTTTTGTGAAGAAATCGGACTTTATTACAAGCTAGTGGTACAGGGTATCCTAAAGTCGTCCGCGCCCGACTTTACGTCCGCCATTTTTTTTTATTTAATTTTTAATACAATTTTATTATTAATGCAATTTTAAATTTTAACCAATTTTTCAATTTAATTTTTGACGTATTTTTTATGTGAATGTGCCATTTAAGTTGTGCAATATTTTTGTTTTAAATTAAAAACTTAAATTATTTAATAAATATTTTAAATTAAATTTTGTATTAATTTTTAGTTTTTATACCCTGTACCATATGGCACCAAGGGTATATTAAGTTTGTGCAAGCCGAAAATGTATGTAACATATAGAAGGAGACGTCGGAGACATCCCAAAGTTACCTAAAATATGATCAGGGTGAATAGAGAAGTCGATATACCCATGTCCGTCTGTCCGTCTGTCCGTCCGTCCGTCTGTCCGTCTGTCCGTCCGTCCGTCCGTGTGAACGCCTAGATCTCAGAGATGGTAAGAGCTAGAGTTACCAAACTTTCACATTAGATCCGATATTATTCCATAGGAGGCAAGTTTATTTTATTTTTTTGATATCGGGGATAAATTATATAGCTCCCATGGGGGTGTTTGAGACGACCTCGACAAGAAAAAAGCGTTTTAGATGAATAATTCGTTTGTTTATAAAGATATCGTAACGAAATTTGGTATTCGAAAGTTATTTATAGTTCCCAATCACTGTACCAAATTTGATCGAAATCGGTTGACTATATCATATAGCTCCCATAGGACCGATCGGCCAAAATAACTTTTTTAAAGAAAAGTTCGCTATATTTCGTTTTTTAATAAAGATATCGTAACCAGATTTGGCGTTTGCAAATTTTTTAGACCACTTAAGCAATGTGCCAAATTTGAACAAAATCGGTGGACTATATCATATAGCTCCCATAGTTCCAATCTTCCAAAATATCGATTTTTTAACAAAATTTGTTGTGTTTCGTTTGTTTGTTAAGATATTGGGACCAAATTTGACATTAGTGAGTATTTTATAGTTCCTAAGCACTGTACTAAATTTAATCCAAATCGTTTGACTAGATCATATAGCTCCCATAGGACCAATCGGTCCAAAAAACACGTTTTTTATACAAAATTCGATGTGTTTTGTTTGTTTGTAAAGATATTTGAAATAACTTTGGCGTTCATATCTTTTTTAAGGTATTTAAGCACCGTGTCAAATTTTATTGAAATCGGTTGACTATATCATATAGCTCCCATAGGAACGATCGGTCAAAAAAAAAATTTTTGCTTAAAAATTCTTCTGTTTTTGGTTTTTTGTGAAGAAATCGGACTTTATTACAAGCTAGTGGTACAGGGTATCCTAAAGTCGTCCGCGCCCGACTTTACGTCCGCCATGTTTTTGTTTTAAATTTGTTATTTAACTTAAATTATTTAATAAATGTTTTAAATTCAATTTTGTATTAAATTTTGAATTCATTTTTATTATTTTTTTTAAAGTATTTTGTAATTTTTATTTAAAATTTGTAATTTAACTTTTAATTTTGTTTTTATTTGTAATATACTTTTTAATTTAATTTTTCACGTATTTATTTATTTATTTTTTGGCGTAGTTTTTAATGTAATTTTCAATTTAAATTTTATCCCAGTTTTTAGTTAAATTTTTAAGTATTTTCTATAATAATGTCCAATCATTTTTGTAATATTTAATTTTCATATTTTAATTTAATCTTATTTTTTTCACGTATTTTTTATTTAACTTTTAACATGATTTTTAATGTAATACATTAAAATGTTAACCTTATTTTTAATTTAAACTTTAAAGTATTTTTTATGTTAGTTGGCAATATTGTTTCTTAAATATTTTTTGTTATTTAATTTATATTATTAAATAAATATTTTAATTCAATTTTTAGTTTTATTTTTGAAAGTATTTGTGAATTTTTATATTAATTTAATTATTAATCAAGGTTTAATTTAATTTTTAATATAATTTTTCATTTAATTTTCTACATAATTTTTTTTTAATGTATCATGTAATT
>JBAMAX010001398.1:0-15043 GCA_037043745.1 Chymomyza amoena | reverse complement strand
CGAGGCGGCGGACGAGAGCCAGGAAAGGCTCAGCGCTGACACCTTACCTTGCGGTTATGGACATAGAAAGACCATAACAGGACGTCGTTTCGCAAATCAGGGAGACGGCTGGAGTTTTGGCGGAAAGAGAATGAGACATGTTATCGGGTAGTCGCTTATTCCGAGCACTCTGGCCAAGATATGGTCCAAAGCGAGCATCTGAGCTCCTGCGCTTCCATAAAAACAGGACTAGGATGGTCATAAGCGTTGTAATGGGGCACTGCACCATAGGGTATATGGCTGAGAGGTTGCACGTTCCCCATCACGAATTCTGCCGCAGTTGCAGACAGAAGCATCCTACATCTGCTATGCGAATGCCCGGCTCTTCTTAGAAGACGTTTCTGGGTTAGCCATTCTTTGAAGATCTGGGTAGTCTAGCCTTTGTGCCCATAGCAGATCTGGTTGCTTTCGTCGAATCCTCAAAATAGTTTTGCAATCAGAATGACTTAGGCGATTAGGATGCCTTGCGGTTTTTGATCCTCCTCCACAATTCCTCCTCAATCCTTTCCCATCCTTCTTTAAATTAGGCCACACAATGGACTTCATGGTCTTTGGGTGACCTCAGTCACTATCTGAGTTGCCTATACAACCTAACCTAACCAATTCGAAAAAAAGTTTTCAAACTGGCTCAACGGTAAGGGATCCAAGGGCCTAACGCTTGTAAGTGGACGGAATCTTTTTTCTTTTATTTACTTCGGGACATCATTTATAACATAATCGTCTAAAAAATAATAGTTTCTCTGAAGATTCTACACTGGTGTTACCCTTAAGCAAATTTGGTTTACAGGCATACCCTCTAATACTTTCTCCTATATATACATTAAGATATAGAAAATGAAACTAGTAGTATCTCAGGTCATCGGTTATTTCAGGAGGTTAGATAAAACACGAAGTTATACCAAGATTACGCCCAAGAAAGTCTTTATTAATGAAAGGCACCGCCGTTGGGGTTCGGCTATAAACTGTCGGTCCTTTTTTTCCTCGAACAGTTATTAATAGAGATCCCATGACCCACCCAGGGGCGAGTGACAAAGAATACTCAGTCAGGGAATTATTATTATTAAATCAATGGCACAAAAGCCGCTTTATTTAATTCTGCATCCATCTGATTGCTTACCTATGATAAACCTTAAGCAGACCTGACCGCCTTTAACAATTCCGAGAATTCCGAGAAAGGGAATAATCTTTAGGTACTCTACAAAGCAAGCCCATTCTAAACAAATAAGCTGAGGGCTTCTTGGACTGCGCTCATTTAAGATTAAGCATATATTTTAGCCTAATAGCTCCCTTAGCTAGTCCCCAGTTTTCCACGCCTCTGTCATAATAGTATATAAAAGTTATCAAGCAAAAGTAAAAGTAAATTGCCTACAGCCATCACATTGATGATGAACGCCGTAGTCGTTGTACTTAACTTGGCTTCAAACTTTGTTGCTCAAGTTATCAGAGAGAGAGGGAGCTAGCGAGAGGAGTTCCCCGCGTACCCAAGTACCGTTCGTTTCTAACGTTACCGTTGTAACGGCAATTGAAACCGTAACTCGAGAGCAGTGGGTTAGTTTTCTTCTGCCGCATTCTGTTTTGCGTTCCATTCGTCGTCGTAACTGAAACCATCATTCATTGTAACTGTAAATTTCAATTAAACATAATTTATGTCAAAATTCGTAGAAAAGTATTTGCATAATTCATGACAGCAACATCTACACGTCACATTTTGCATTACGCCATCCATAAATAAAAGTTACTTACCGAACTCTACTTGTAAAGAGAGTTTAAAGACGCCGCTTCAACTCTCTCTTCACCCAACTATAGCGGGTAATAATTAACAACAAAATGGCGACGTAGGCAATTTTACAGTTATACCAATACAACAACAATAAATACAACGCTGCGAAAAACTTGTCATGAATTTGCAATTTACTTTGTTTGGACAGTTCGTTGTCAGCGAAATGCTGTTAAATTTTTTCCCATCATTCCTTTGCTGACAATAATTAAAAGTGATTTTAATTGATTTGCGGTTTGAGATATTTGTTCGGGGTGAGTAGGGGGCAACGGGTAACGCTTGGGGTCAAAATTTGTGCAAACAGTTTTCACGCAGAGTGTTTGGCATGACAAATTGGTAAATATTTCAAACAGCTGCCAAAATAGTGAAAAAATGGGTTTAAAAAATAGACAGGTGGACCTCGATTAACAAAAAAAAAGGTAGAAACTTTTTTTTAATTAAGAAATTTCGATTAATCCGAAAAAAAAACTTGCCTCAACTTATTTATTGCTTAATTCCTTTAACATACAAAGTTTGTTAGACTAACAATAACACAAAAAAAAAAAAAATAGTATAAAAAACAATTTAAAAAAGAAAAATCATAACTTTTAAGCAAAGCTTTTTGGCCGAGGAAAATTTTACTATTTGTTAGTCCGAGAGGTCTACTTTACTATAAAAAAATTAAAAACAAAAAAATACACTTTTTAAGATATTTGATTTTGAAAAAATTTGTATTTTTTTGTTTTTAGAAAATAATTTTTTTTAATTTAAAATTGCTAAAGCAATAGTTGCAAAGCGTCACTCATTCCCGTCATTTCAAATGTTTAACCGTCTAAATCCATCCACTTTTGGCAAAGTCCGAAATAAAAATTTTTTTCGGCTTATTATACAAATTTTAGGTTCTAAGTCAGCCTCATTTAGTGAAATGGCACAGTTCCTTTAAACGCTTGGTCTGGTGGTTTAGTTAAGTTTATCGAAAATAATTTTTTTTACATTGCAGCCTCATTTTTTAGTTTTTTTTTAGGCTCGGGCAGATATTCCACTTGATCCTCCAGCAGATGCTAATTTTCCCATAAACAGACTACCATAATTATTATATATGATATAGTAGAAGGGCATGTTGGCGTAAAATTCCTTGGGCGGAGATTCTTCTATTTTCAATGACTTTTCCACCTCACATATTTCATCTAATGCACCGAAAAATAAAAGTTTAGTTTTTAATGAGCCTGATATTTTTGAAATATCCTGCAATTAATATCTGCGCCTAAATTGTGATTTTATGCGTATTTAGGGGTCACCCTAAAGTTTTTGAGTCGGAACCGAACTTGAAAATATTAAAAAACAAAGATTGAAATATAAAAGTTCAATAAAACCAACAAAGATCACTGCTTTGCAATAAATTACATGGGGGCTCCACATATTGAACTAAGCTGCTCATAGAAAAAAACGAACTGAATTTTTTTGAAAATTTGTTGACATTGTGCCATATACATCCAGTGAAAGTTAAACTGGTTCTTGGAAGCTCAATATTGAAATACGTTTTTTTTATGTCCAGCTACCCCAAAAAATCGAATCTAACTTTTAATAAATCATCCAATTTCCGAGTTGATGGGATTGTCAAAAACTTTGTAAAATGTTTTTCTTAACCAAACTACAGCACAAAAACCAAGTTGCAAAATTTTTTTTGCCAGCGCTCAACAAGGCCATTCCTTAATCATACTCACCGGTAGCTGCAGCTGCCTCCGTACCCCCCTCATTCACATCAATAAAAGCCTTGTGTATGATTTTTGAAACGAATAGAGGTTCTCCGCTTTCCAAAATTTGACCAAATTCAGCTTCACGCGTAAATAGACGGTTCATGCCCAGCTGCAAAGATAAAAATTTTACCATAAACATTTAAACATAACCGATAACTTCCAAATCCCAGTACCTGTTTAAAAACGTCTTTTAGCTCTTGTGTGAACTCCGCTCTGAATTTTGGGAACTTTACCATGACCTTTTCTTCTTCAGCCAATTTCTTTGTAATATCCAACAAAGAAATGCTTTTTAGCTTGCTCTCCAGCAGCTTCAGTCCGGTCTTTTTATTGGGCAATATGACCAGCATGGCCAAATCGCTGTCTTTATAAGGCATGGACAAGGCCTTGGCATCCAATTCGAACAATTCTGCATAAGCAAAACGATTCTCCATATTCATCATGGGCATCTTTATCTTATCGGTATCATTCAAAAAGAAATCCTCATCAGCTGTACCCAATGCATCAAATTTGGTTTTCCACTCGCCCTTAAAATGTACAGCATTGATCAACACTAGACGTGTATCACGATCAAAATCGTCTTTCGAAGTAAGATCCTTAATTATATTATTTGTCTTGGATTCCACCCATTTATTTATAGATTTGCTTGCCGCTTCGCTGGAACTAAAGTTAATCTCTTCCGGCTTTGATTGGAACTTGTTGGTCAGTAGGTTGTCAAAGTTCTGCTTCATTTTAAAGCCTTTCATTATGTATAGTTTATTGGCTATTTTCAATATTTCGGAGTTCTTATAAGCGGTCAATACGGTCGCAAAACTGTCTGCAATTTCGGATACATTTTTTGAGTTCAGTTGAAGACCACGATCCAACTCCTCGGCAGTGGCTTTCTCAGCGCCCATGCGCACCATAGCAGCGCAGGTTTGTATGGAAATCGGGGAAAATATAATATTTTTGTTCGGATTTAATTTAACCAATTGTTCGTATACATTGGTGCCAAAGGTATTTAGATTTTTGGCAAATTTTGTATTATCAGCTGGCATGGTGCTCGGAGTCGTATGTTCTAGCAGAAGAATTTATTTTCACTAAATTTTTGTTAATGTTAACTGGTCGAAAATTTTGTAATATTTAACAAATCGTTTTAGACATTGTGAATTGACAGTATTTGCCTAGGTATATATGTTACCTATAGAGTTGTTGGTGTTTTTTGAGCATCGCTTTATAAATATTTCGTTGAAAGGAAATATCATACTTGATGATGAATACAAAAATTAGATCGGTCTGAGAGTTTTAGCTCGCTTTCGATCCACGGATTTACGACTTGAAAATGTACCCATGGGGCAAAATGCACCACGCTTTTTTTACCCTGTATCGTATGGTACAAAGGGTATATTAAGCTTGTGGAAGCCGAAAATGTATGTAACATATAGAGGGAGACGTCGGAGACACCCCAAAGTTACCTAAAATATGATCAGGGTGAATAGAGAAGTCGATATACCCATGTCCGTGTATCCGTTCGTCTGTCCATCTGTCCGTTTGAACGCCTAGATCTCAGAGATGGTTAGAGATAGAGTAACCAAACTTTCACATAAGATCCCATATTATTTCATAGGAGACAAGTTTATTTTATTTTTTTATATCGGGGTTTAATTATATAGCTGTTTCACACGATCTCGAAAAAAAAAGTTTTAGATGAATAATTCGTTTTGTGTATGAAAATGTTTTATAGTTCCCAAGCATTGTACAAAATTTAATCAAGATCGGTTGACTATAGCATATACATAGCTCTCATTGGACCGATCGGCCAAAATAACTTTTTTTATACAAAATTCGCTATATTTCTTTTTTTAATGAAAATATCGTAACCAGATTTGGCATTTAGATGTTTTTTAGAGTACTTAAGCAATGTATTAAAATTAGTAAGCCGTTCTTCCAAAAAATCGGTTTTTGAAAAAATTTGTTGTGTTTCGTTTTTTGTAAAGATATTGAAATCAAATTCGGCATTCAGATCTTTTGAAGGTACCAAAGCACTGTGTCAAATTTGATCAAAATCGGTTGAGTATATCATATAGCTGCCAAGAAACGATCGGTCAAAAAGAAAATTTTTGCTTAAAAATTCTTCTGTTTTTGGTTTTTTATGAAGGAACCGGATTTTATTGCAAGCTAGTGGTACAGGGTATCCCAAAGTCGTCCGCGCCCGACTTTACGTACGCTATTTTTTTTCAATCAAAAAGTACTTATTCTATATATTTATATAATTGTATAGTCTTAAAGTCACTATAGGGAAAATTCAAAAGTTAGAGACTTGTTAAGACTGGATTTGTAATCTTATAAATCTTTAAAAATTAAGAATTTATAATCTAAATCTTTTCTGAATTCTTTAAAATTCTTCTAAGAACCATAAAATATCTGCTTCAGTAGAAATAAGGGTAAATTTCCTTGTACGAATCCTGTTCACAGGATATTATTCTTTAATTACCTTCATGCCTAACGAGTCCTACCTGTTTAAAATACATATGTATACACTTGTATATATATGCGACCACTACAACAACAGCAACTACTGTCACTGCCAACTGGCATGCAATATTTAATGCAATTGTAAATTGTTGCTCATATATTATTGCATTTCTTTATATATATATAAATATACACAATAAATATTAATAAATTTCATGTGTATGTATTGTATATGTAATTAATGTAATTTAATTTATGGCTGCACATTGATCAGCTGAGTGGTTTGTATATAACTCATAGTCATACATAAATCACTATGAACTCTGAATGCAATTCTTTTGCTATATATATATATACTATATATATACATATATACAACCTATATACATATATACAAGTACAAATATGCTGACTAGCGATTTTTTTATAGCTTAATTGCATTGATATTAATTTGTTAGGCTTGATTGCATTTCTTGCTATTTAAATAAGTTCAGTCAATTTATTTTCAACTTAATAAATTTATTACGATTTTTATTATTTTATCGGTTGTTTGAATAAATAATAAATATATTTGCTAAAGGCATTTGTACATCCTGGGAACGGGTCCAACTGGCAGGTGTAAAGAAATTTGCAATAAAAATAACTATTTTTGTGATGTTCCGTAATTCAATTAAATATTGCATTTAAACGATTTATTAAAAATTTATTAAAAAATTCTTTGTAAATCATTTATTTTTACTTTTAATAAGCAAAAGTTCTTTGAACTGAGGTCGCTGCGTTTACCAACCAAAGGCAAATTTTTTGTTTTAACATTTTTTTAAGTTTAGATTCTAAATTTTATTATATAAAATATGAGCTTGTTTTATTTTAAAACATTATTGCTTAAAAATTGTGAACATAAATATGAAATATTTTTATTAATATTTAATAAAGGGCAACAGTTTCATGCTTTCGTCCTGGTGAACAGAAATAATAAACACCTTTAAAAAAAAGTTATTAAAAAAATTCAAATATTGTATATCAATTTAAAAAATTTTATATAATTTTTATATTTTATTAATTTTTTAATAATTTTTTGTAGTTGATTCATTTTTACTTTTTAGTAACAAAAGATTTTCATTTTGAATTTGCTACGCTCTTCAGAAAAACGCATATTGTTTTTTAAATTTAGTTTCTAAATTTTTTTACAATATGAGCTTGTTTTATTTTTAAAAATTATTTTTATAAATAATATTATGGGCATAAATATGCCATTTTTATACAAAAATGCGCTTCTTGCTTGCGTCATCTTGTGGCGCCATAAAACTTTAATTTAAAAAATTTGTATATTAAAAAAACTGTTTCCCATAAAGTAACCATAAAGTTCAATCAAAAATTATATAAAAATTTGCTCGAACTCTTAATAACAGTTTTTTTTCCAAAATTAATTTATTTTCATTTAAAATATGACTAAAAAAATGTTCTTGAATTTCGTTTTTCATCGAAAGTTTTTATATAAAAAAATATTTTTTCGCATAAAGCAATCTTTAAGATCAATCAAAAAGTATACACTAGTTATCTTAAACTTTTTATAAACTTTTTAAATAATTTTTATTATAAATATGTCTAAGAAAAAATGTTCTTGATTTTCATTTTTCATCGAATAATTCAAAAGTTTCTATATAAAACAAATAATTTTCAGCATAAAGTATTGTTGTAGATCAATAAAAAAATTAATAAAAATTATTCTAAACTTTTAATAAAATTTTCGACAAAGTTAATTTGTTCTTATTTAAAATATGACTAACAACTAATTTTCTTGATTTTAATTTTTCATCGAATACACAGGTCAACTTGGTTCAGTTGTTGGAAAGCTAAGAGTCATTTCCGAAGTAATTTGGTGCGTAGAATCCGAATTTTTGCAAATGCTAATGACATCGAAGAGATATATCTCGTAACTTCGAAAAGCCATAACTTTGCGAAAAAAAATTGTAATTGATCTCTCTCTAAAAATTGTTTGCGCCCTGTACATAACCTCAAAAGTAGGAAAAAACGCCGTTTTTTGGGTACGTAACCTCAAATATCTCAAAATCCTGACGTGATGGGCCAGTTCTGACGCCGAATTCGTATTCTACGCACCAAATTACTTCGGAAACAACCCTTAGCTTTCCAACAACTGACATGACCCCTGAATTTGTAGACCTGTGATATTTGAAATGTGTTCATATAAAATTAAATATATTTTCGAATATTTAATCGAATATTTCAAAAGTTTTTATATTCAAATAATGTTTTTTTTGCACATAAAGCAACCTGAAACAATTAATAAAATTTGCCCCAAAATTCATTCCATTATTGTTAATTTATTTAATATAATATTTTATATAACAAAAAATATTTTTTCTCAATAAAAAAATAATATAATAATTATCTTTCAACGAGTATTTCATAATTAAAAAAAAATATTTTTTTCGTATAAAGCAACCTTTTAGATCAACGTTAAAAATTGTATAATATTTATAAAATATATATAACTAGCCGGCCTTCGGCACGCTCGCTTCGCTCGCTCGTCTAGATCTTTATTTTCTTCCAATGATTTATTTTTGTGGCGAATTCACGAAATTGCATAATGTGCAAATATTGATCTGATCATATGTACTTTATACAGAAATCAAAACATGAATTGTAAGCAAAAATCACAGAATTCCTTTCTTCTTAAGAAAACTTTCTTGGAAAGGAATAACTAAATCAATATTAATTTCTAAAATTGATGAAATTGTAAATTATCCTACCGAGTTTTTAAATTCACTTGATTTGCCAGGAATGTTAGGAGTGGCAACCCTTATCTCTTAGGGGTATGAAAAATAGATGTTGGCCGATTCTCACACCTGCCCAATAAACACATAAAATTTCATGAGGATCGGTCTAGCCGCTTCGGAGGAGTATGTTCACACAAAAACCAATATTCACAAAAAATCTCACGAACCAATTCACACAAACACATCCCAATAGGCTTAAAACCTCCGCATTGACCTCTAACACACGCAAAAATCAGATTCATACATAGACTCGATCATGAGAACACCCATAATACGTAAAACATAAGTTTCTTCTTATATATAAAATTCTAGTTTCACAATGTTAGTTACCATACTCCTCCGAAACGGCTGGACCGATTCTCATGAAATTTTGTGTGCCTTAATAAAATAAAATTTATAACGTTTATAATTTTTGAGTTTCCTTTCGACAAAAACAATTAACTAAAAAATATGAGTTAATCTGACAATGTACACAATGCCAACCTAAATTAAAAAAAAAATTGTATTGGAAAATGAAATTGTCCTTTTTAGTATTTTCGTCGCAATTTTGTAATAATTTTAAATAGCCTATTCTCGTCCCAGGAAGCTTCTGAACATTTTAAAAAAAGTCCCATTAAAATCGAACAAAGGGTTTGGCGTCCAACCTCATACAAACAGACATACACTTTTTTTATATATAAGATGAGCTTGTTTATTTGTAAAAAATTACTGTTTAAAAATTGTCAATATAAATATGCAATATTTTTATTAATATATAAGAGCAACATTTTCATGCTTTCGTCCTGGTGAACAGAAATAATAAACACCTTGAAAAAAAAGATATTAAAAAAATGCAAATATTGTATATTAATTTAAAAATTTTTTTATATTTTAGTAATTTTTTAGTAATTCTTTGTAGTGGATTTATTTTTACGTTTTAGTAGCAAAAGATTTTCATTTGGAAATTGCTATGCTGTCCAGAAAGACGCATATTTTTTTTTTTTTTTAAATTTAGTTTCTAAATTTTTTTACAATATATGAGCTTGTTTTATTTTTAAAAATTAATTTTATACTAATATTGTGAGCATAAATATGCCATTTTTATACGATAAAGCGCTTCTTGCTTGGGTCATCTTGTGGCGCCATAAAAATTTGATTTAAAAAATTTTTATATTAAAAAAAAATGCTTCCCATAAAGTTCAATCAATAATTATATAATAATTTGCTCGAACTTTTAATAACATTTTTTTTTTTTTTAATTTAATTTACTTTCATTTAAAATATGACTAAAAAAATATTCTTGATTTTCGTTTTCCATCGAAAGTTTTTATATAAAAAAATATTTTTTCGCAATCTTTAAGATTAATCAAAAAGTATACACTAGTTATCTTAAACTTTTAATAAACTTTTTAAAAACAAATAATTTTTCGCATAAAGGATTGTTGTAGATCAATAAAAAAAATTAATAAAATTATTCTAAACTTTTAATAAAATTTTCGATAAAGTTAATTTGCTCTTATTTAAAATATAACTAACAACTAATTTTCTTGATTTACATTATACTTCGAATATTTGAAATATGTTTATATTAAATAAAATATATTTTCGCATAAAGCAATTTTTAAGATCAATAAAAATAATACAATAATTATCTTAAACTCTGTTTGAATTCGCACCGAAGTTTAATTTTTTTTTTTTTGTTAATAAAAAAAAAAAGTAATTTTTCATCAAATAATTCGAAAGTTTTTATAAAAACACATATTTTTTCGCATATAGCAATCATTAAAGGAAAAAAAATTGTATTAGAATTATCTTAAATTTAAACAAAATTTGCGCTAAAGTAAATTTATTTTTATTTTAAAAATAATTAGCAAGCAATTTTCATGATATTAATTTTTAATCGAATATTTCAAAAGTTTTTATATTCAAATTCGCATAAAGGAACCTTAAACTCTTAATAAAATTTGCCCCAAAATTCATTCCATTGTTGTTATTTATTTAGTATAATATTTTATATAAAAAAAAATATTTTTTCTCAATAAAAAAAAATGTCGTACGTAAAGTCGGGCGCGGACGACTTTGGGATACCCTGTACCACTAGCTTGCAATATTATCCGGTTCCGGTCACAAAAAACCAAAAACGGAAGAATTTTTAAGCAAAAAAAATTTTTTTTTTAACCGATTTCAATAAAATTTGAAACAGTGCTTAAATACCTTAAAAAAGATCTGATTGCAGAATTTAGTTCAAATATCTTTACAAACAAACGAAACACATCGAATTTTGTATAAAAAACGTTTTTTTGGACCGATTGGTCCTATGGGAGCTTTATGATATAGTCAAACGATTTGGATTAAATTTAGTACAGTGCTTAGGAACTATAAAAAACTCACGAATGTCAAATTTGGTCCCAATATCTTAACAAACAAACGAAACACAACAAATTTTGTTAAAAAATCGATTTTTTGGAAGATCGGCCCTATGGGAGCTATATGATATAGTCAACCGATTTTGTTCAAATTTGGCACATTGCTTAAGTGGTCTAAAAAATTTCCAAACGCCAAATCTGGTTACGATATCTTTATTAATAATCGAAATATAGCGAATTTTTCTTTAAAAAAGTTATTTTGGCCGATCGGTCCTATGGGAGCTATATGATATAGTCAACCGATTTCAATCAAATTTGGTACAGTGATTGGAAGCTATAAAAAACTTTCGAATAACAAATTTGGTTACGATATCTTCATAAACAAACGAATTCATCTAAAACGTTTTTTTTTTTGTCGAGGTCGTCTCAAACACCCCCATGGGAGCTATATAATTTATCCCCGATATCAAAAAAGTAAAATAAACTTGACTCCTATGGATTAATATGGGATCTAATGTGAAAGTTTGGTAGCTCTAGCTCTTACCATCTCTGAGATCTAGGCGTTCACACGGACGGACGGACAGACGGACAGACGGACATGGGTATCTCGACTTCTCTATTCACCCTGATCATATTTTAGGTAACTTTGGGGTGTCTCCGACGTCTCCTTCTATATTTACATACATTTTCGGCTTGCACAAACTTAATATACCCTTGGTACCATATGGTACAGGGTATAATAATATAATAATTATCTTTCAACGAATAAATATTTCATAAATTTATATATTAGAAAAAAATATTTTTTTCGTATAAAGCAACCTGTTAGATGAATAATAAAAATTGTATAATTATTATCTTAAACTTTTACATGAAATATAATAAAAAATTTTTTTCGTATAAAGCAACCTAGCCAATAATAAAAATTGTATAATTATTATCTTAAACTTTTAATGAAAATGCACAAAATTTCATTTATTTATAAAATATTATTAACAACAAATTTTCTTGAATTTAATTTTTCATCGAATATTTCAAAAATTTGTATATTAATAATTTCATTTTTTTTTTTGCATAAAACAACCTTTAAAAAAATGATTAAATAATTATATAAAACTTTTGCTTTTCAGTCTAAATTAAAACTAAGAAAAATTTTCTTGATTTTCATTTTTCCTAGATCAGGTTGGACTGATTCGATCCTGACTTATAACTTTAACAAGCTTTTTACTCCCATGTACAGTCAGAACAAAAAATATTCGTACGCAAATTTTTGAATAAAAAGTTTGGTTTCAAAAATATGTATAAACAAAATAATATTTGGTATAGAAAATGGGAAAAAATTTACTTTTTAGCAACAAAATTATTCGGACACTTCGTAAATAATAAATTATAGCATCTCATAACTTCTGCTACTGTAATCAAAGTCATACATTATAATTTGTAATTAATTAATTAATGATTTTATACTCATATTCATCATATCATTATTTTCTTTTGGAGAATTTTTCATTCAATAATTTGTCTGCGTTTCTCTCTTTGTAAACGTTTGAAATAAGCTTTAAATCATTTTATTCTATTTAAGCTTGGAACTATTCATAAATTAAAAACTGCCAACATTTTATTCCTAAAAGGAAGTAAACATGAAAAATATATAAAAATTAAATAAAAAAAAATTATAGAGGTTTATTTTTAATCAAGCATTGTCTGTAAGATACACAAAAGTAGAACCTCTGCTCTCAATTCGAATGGAAATATAAAAAAATCAAAAACTGAAAATGAAAATGTCGAATTAAATTGAAACAAAGAGTTTTTTATATTTATACATGTAAATAAAAATTAAAAAGATATAATCTGCAGTAAGACTCAGATAGCATTATTTTAAATTTTAAAATATGCTGTCATAACAATATGTGGGCGTGACAGTTACAAAAGTTGGACATTTAATCGGATCTTTGCATCAGCTTAAAAGTTGTTAAATAAAATAAAAAATAATATTTATAGAAATTTGTTACGGCTACGCATTTAATTAATAACTTAATGCACGTGTACAAATTGTAAAAGTCAACGAATTTAATAAGCTTAATGTGCTCCTGTCAGCAGCTAGATACACACACAGATACACACACAGATACACACACACATACTCTCACACACACTGGCACAAAGACAATTGTAAAGAGAAAAAAACAAACAAACAGCAAGTGGCATTTATGTAGCCAACTTAGATGAATTTCCCAAGATATGTGAGCCACTCCCAGGAACCCTTTCCCAGATCCTAACCAAAAACACTCGCACACACACACACATACAGCTAATGTCTACTTTTGCCATTAATTATAATTTTTAATTATCTTACAAGGCTAGAAGAAACTCACATACATGTACAGTCGGAACAAAAAATATTCGCACACTGGGAAATTTTTGGCAAAAAAGTTGGGTAGATAGATACTAATTTATATTGGGCATAAAAAAGTGGAAAAACTTCACTTTTTATCAACAAAATTATTCGGACACTTGTTAAAAAATAATCTACAAAAATTAAAAAAAAGGATCGCATAGATTTTGTAGCCTGTTAGAGCCTCTATTGGCTTTTGTAAGGTATTTATTATAACTTATTCTACTTCAGACAGAGTTCTAACAGAGAACTTATAGAGATTTTAGCTAAAAAATTCAAGTGTGTGAAAAGTTTACATACTCACTGTAAATTATAGTCTCTGCTAGCTTTTATAAAGTCTTCCACATAATTTCAACTACTTTAAACAAAGTCTTGTAACAGAGAACTTACTAAAAAATTGAATTATGTGAAAAGTTTCAAGACTCACTGTATATTAGAGTCTCTGCTAAAATTTATAAAGCCTCCGAGCAACTTATTCTACTTTAGACAAAGTCTTCTAAGAAAGAACTTAAAGAGATTTTAACCAAAAAATGCAAGTGTCTGAAAAACTTTACAGACCCCACTGTAAATTATAGCCTCTCTTAGCTTATAAGGTCTCCCTACAACTTCTTCAACTTTACACTAAGTTTTCCAACAGCGAGCTTTCAGACGAATTTTACAAAAAATTCAAGCGTCTGCAAACTTTACACACTCACTGTGCATTTATGGACTAAAACGTTGCACAATAAAAATGACTAAAATTCTGCTACTTTTTTTCCAGTGTTGCCTTTGTTTTTGTTGCTATTGTGGGACTGCCTCTGCGTTTGTTTCGTATTACGAACGCATGGGACTCTCCTGACACGCGATTAATAAAGCCAGCCGCCATATTGTTTTGGTTGGGTGGGTGTTAGCCGGGCTAACTGTCGGATCCGTCAGCAAGTGAAAGGTATTTAGTCACGCGGAAAGAAAATGTTTACATTTATTATACGCAGCACGGCACGAAAGACACGGGGACGGAAGGATCTGAGCGCAACTGACTCTGCATTCCCTATAAGGATTAGCAGGAGCTCTCTGCTATATAAGTGTGTGAATGCTTTTCAATGTGTGTGCATGTGTGTGTTTGTGCCGAATTAGTTGTTTACGTGCGAATGTGAAATTTTCATTTGTGTTACATGTCCCACATTTATACGGACACTGCCCGCACACTTTTCCCCTTTATCCTAAAAGGATTATGAATAAAATACAAAAACAAAAAACAGCAAATAGAAAGTCAAGGAGCACAAAAAAAAGCGTAGAAGACTAGAAGATATTCTTACTACAACTTCCGCTTGTGATTTGACATTTTTTCTTTTTTTTTGCGGAACGGATTCGGTTGACATTTGTGGGTTGGTTTGGTTTTTTGGTATGCTTAAAGTCAGTAGAGTGTATTAAATGTGGGTTACTTTCGACTATAATTCGCAAAGAGAACTGAAAACTAAAGCAAACTTTTATTTAGCATATATTTAGAAAGTCTTTGTATTTAC
>JBAMAX010001397.1:0-115232 GCA_037043745.1 Chymomyza amoena | reverse complement strand
TTTAAATTTGTTATTTAATTTATATTAGTAAATAAATATTTTAACTTGGTTTATATATTTTTTTTTTTATTTTATATTATAATTATTTTTATATTTATTTATATTTTTATATTAATTTTTGATTTAATTTAATTATTAATGAAGGTTTAATTTAATTTTTCATTTAATTTTCTACATAATTTTTTTTTATGTATCATGTTATTTTTCAATTTGTTTTTTAATTTATATTAGTAAATAAATATTTTAGCTTGGCTTATAATTTTTTTTAATTTTTTATTTTAGTGTGCATTTTAATTTATTTTTAATTTTATTTATTTGAACCCAAAAGTATTTTTTTAAATATTTTTTAGCTTAATTAGTAATTTAACATATTTATATTTATAAAAATATTTTAGTTTATTTTGTTATTTAATTTTTATGATAGATTTAAGCGCTCCTTCTTCTCAGAACATTTATAATATATATTATTATGGTGATATGCGTTATCAGTTTATTAATATTTAAATTAATACTTTAACTTAATTTAATAATAATTTATTTTTCATTTAATTTTTAATAATATTTTCAATATAGTTATTAACTTTTTAAATTAAATTTTTAAATGTAGTTTTTATCTTTATGTATAATTTCAGTGTCTTAAGATTTTTTACTTTTTTCAAATGTAATATTTTTTTATAAATATTTTGTATCTCAATTGGTAAAGTTTATACATATTTTAATTAATATTTTAGTTTATTTTGTAGTTTAATATTTGCGATAAATTTAAGCGGCTCTTGTTTTCGGATTTGAAGATTTTACAAAATTTATTATTAAGGACTTACACTATCAGCTCTCTAAAGCTTTCCACCAGTTGCTGCACCATCCCGATATACTAATATACCCCTTATTCCCAAAAAGCAGTGTATAAAAAAGACATATACCATACACACACACACGAAATATAAATAAAAATAATAATAGATAGACTGGCAGAGAGAGAGCAGCTTCAGCTATTCGGACATATTTTACTCGCTTTTTACATCATTTACACGCACGAACAGGAAGCACAAATACACTGATAGATAAAGATAGATTTTTCGGGAGCGTGAGTGCAAGTGAGTGGCAGATATTATGCCAAAACAAGAGCGAGAGCGAGAGAGAGGGTGAGTGAGGTTACAGTTATGCAGAGAGCTCTATGCATAGAATGGCAAAAATATTTGATATGTATGAGTGCATATAAAGTGAAAACATTTACACATGTTTGATTTATGGGTCAAGTGTGTGATAAAACTACAAAAGCAGCAAAGCACACACACATACGCACATAGAAACACACACATAGATACAACGACGGCACGAGATGAGTTTAAGCCAACATGGCATAAATATATGTAACAAAAACAAAAACAACAACAAGTTGGCGGCTCTGACAAAATCAGAGTAAATCATGAAAAGCACGAAAGAAAAGCCAGCGAAAGTAAGAACAAAAAAAAAAATCAAAACGAATATTTCAAGCCAGCAAAATTATGCAGTCACAAGGATGTCACGAAGGATGTGCGAAAAGTCACACAACTTAAGAGCTGCTGCTGGTGGTTGTTGTTGTTGTTATTGTGTGGGTTACGAGCGCATAAAAGTATGCAATAAAGCACGCTTAACGCAATACACACACACAGGCAAAGGCGCAAGGATATGCAATACTCACACACACACCCACACACACTCACACATAACGCTCTCATATTGCGTGCCATAAAAATGTATTTAAGCAAAGTGGACACCAAACTGGACATATCGTATAGCCGGATAGGGATTCAAGGCACAGGACAAGCAAGCTAAGGCCCTGGGGGCCAAAGAGGAGGCACAGCTTAAATGACATTAAATACATGAGCATGAGAGCAAGGACACACACTCACCCACACACACACACACAGCCACACACACACACATATGTAAAATAATTGCATTGTAATTTGTATTGTGTGTGTGCAAGTGAATAAAAGTCAGTGGCGTAGTTGGAGGAGGGGTGTCAAAGGATATTAAAAATTAAGTCCAAGTTGAATGCTACTTTTATGTTGTTATATAAGAGTTAGGGCCAATTAAACTGATATAGGGTAGAGGTCGAGCAGAGTTCAAAGTAGCTAATCCTCTCCAAAAAAAAGGCACAACCTCATAAGGACGAGAAACTAGAAAAGGGATGCCTGGCCTTAATTCCTTTGGAATTAAGCTTGGAAGTATTATGGAGTAGCAATGGGAATTAACATTCATATTATATCGATGTATCGATATTTTTCCGATCATCGATATTCTTATTTCGATTATCGAAATATACCTCTATTCATACACCATCCACAGAAAGTGAGCGCATCGTTAGCAAGTCTGGCAATCTAGTGAGCGACAAGGGGAGTTCGCTTGGATCAAAAAAAGTTGACCATAACGAAAGGATTTCAAATAAGTTTAAAGATTATCGGACTGCAATTCGGACTCTTCAGAGTGCATGCTCTGTCTAGAAGACGATGAAACCAGCAGACTCTGACTGCCCAGCGCTGGTATGGGACAGAGCCTGTCACATGGGAAAGGAACGGATAAGGCCCTTCCATCTAAGGTCAATAGCAACAAAAGACCTACTGCTATTCATGCGGAAAGCGGAAAGTCTTTTACTTTAATTTAAGGGTATGGTTCAAAAGACCTCTCTGTAAGGTACCCTTTCCGGAAAAAAAACATGTGACAGACGAACACCTTGTGGACTTTGGGCAGCTAAATGCAAAGTCCAAAAACTCCAATCTAATGGTTCTTAGATAATATTCAAATTATCTCATTTTATGGGATTTTTTGATGGTTATCCAGAATCCATGTGCGAGAAGTTTTGTGAACAATGTATTCCATATGGGCTTCCAATCCATTTGTCACCGGTTCAGTTTACACCAATTATTTCCTGTATAACCTTTTGCATCAAATGGCCTCTGACTTATTTAAGTATTCCAAAAAAATAACCGCCATATGATCTTCGATGTGTCGAAACATCGATGTATTCCAGCTAAAAAATATCGTAAACATCGTTCTTGGCCAATATCGATGTTTCTCCAGCACTACTAAGGAGTTCGATTTCTTTCTGGAAATGCAACAAAATACTAATTATAAATAAAAATGCTGACGTCGTCGTTAAGACGAGGGTTAATGTTAGTGTTACAAAATTTCAGTGCTCGTAACTAAAAAAAATTCTTGCTTCAAGCTTTTTGCCTTTCTAATCGGTTCCAGCTAAGCTTCAAAAAACAGGCAACAGGATATGACAGTACGAGGGTGGATTGATAAGTTTCCGGCCTGACCAAGAAAAACAACGTTTTTAAGAATTTTTTTTTTTATTTCTCAACATAATCTCCTCCAAGGCTGATACATTTCTCATAGCGGTGTTCTAGTCTAGTAATGCCATCTCTATAGACTGATTCGTCAAGCTCCTCAAAATACCTATTTACAGCTTCGATTACTTCTTCATTGTCCGCAAATTTCTTACCGCCAAGCCATTTTTGAGGTTAGGAAACAGATAATAGTCACTCGGGGCTAGGTCTGGAGAGTAGGGAGGGTGCGGCATCAATTCAAACTTCAGATCGTTGATTTTAGCCATCGCAACGATTGACTTGTGCGCTGGTGCGTTATCGTGATGAAACAAGATTCTTTTCTTCGCCAGATGAGGTCGTTTAACTTTCACCTCGTGGCTCAAACGTTGCAATAAGTCTGCGTAGTATAAACCAGTGATAGTTTTACCCTTTTCAAGGCAATCAATGTATATAATACCTCTTGCATCCCACAAAACAGTAGCCATAACCTTTTTCGCTGAAAAAATTGTTTTTGCCTTCTTTGGAGTTGGTTCCCCTGGTCCAATCCACTGTTTAGACTCTTCTTTGGTTTCAGGAGTGTATTGCTGGACCCAAGTTTCATCAACGGTTATGAATCGACGCAAAAATTCGCTTGGATCTTATACAACGTCAAATTGGCGGTAGAAATGTTTTTTCGAATCAATTTTTTTTTCCATTTTCAAGAAAAACACAGAGGCGTCTTGTTCAGTGTGCTCTCAAATCAAAACTAGCATGGCGATCGGGCTGAAGTTATAGCTACAAGCTATCTAAGGATGGTACTATAGAACGCCACCTCAAGGTAGGCCTAGTGGCGCCATCTCTTGGTCAGGCCGGAAACTTATCAATCCACCCTCGTTTTATTTAAAAGTCAGGTGATCGAGTGAAAATAAATTTATGAAATCTGTACTTTAAAAAAGTTTTATTTCGAAATGCTATAAAATGCTTGATATCTATAAATAAAATTGGTAACGTTGTTGCTTAGACGAGGCTTAACATTAGCGTTAAAAACATTCTTGTTTTAAGATATTTGACTTTTTCATCGGACTAAAAGTTTTGCAAATAAATTCGCCTTAAAAATAAGTTTGGACTAAGCAGAATAGTTACCACTCCCCCTCACAAAAATCCAACTACACCACTGCTAGATTGATAGAGCGAAGAAGGGCGGGCGTTCGCTTGTGAGCCAAGTTAACTTGGCAATTTGCAGCAACAATAAATGCAACATGAAATCCACTTACGAAAAAGAAATTCATTTAAATTATAAAATACAAAATGTGATCAACAATTTACATGCAAATTTTGCCAAATTGTTTTTCGAGTTGAACCATTTTAAATGTTTTTCATTGTTTTTGTCTGTCTTTATTTTTTCATCTGTCTGTGTGCTGAAAATTTGCTTCCAAATTTATTGCAACAAAATGGCGCAAAAATTCCATTTTGCCCAGAGAGACCTCCAAAAGCGCCCCCAAAAGAATAGGCTGACCAAAAATTTTGAAATGACAAATTGCATTAAAGCAACAACAACAAATGACAGCAACGGCCACAAAAACGGCAACATGAAATGTAACCAGCATAATTTTTGGCCTACACTGAAAGAAAAATTTAACTCTTTTTATGTGTGGAACTCTCTCTTATTTGAATAAATTGACATCAGCATAATCCATGCCGATGGTAATTATTCAGATAAGAAATTTGCTTTACTTGAAACTTGATCCTTTTGAGCTTTTCATTTCGAATTTTGTAAATTTTTATATAAATTTTTCATTTTTTTTTTGCTTATAGCTTTGTTATCCATAGTTTATTATTTTTGTATTATTTTATTGTGAAACCGAAATTTTGTAAGTTTTAATCAAGAAAATTATTATATTACAAATTTTAAGCCTCATTTAGTGAAATGGCACAGTTCCTTTAAGCGCTTGTTCTGGTGGTTTAGTTAAGTTTATCGAAAATAATTCTTTTACATTGCAGCCTCATTTTTTAGTTTTTTTTGAGGCTTGGGCAGATCTTCCACTTGATCCTCCAGCTGATCCTCCAGCTGATCCTCCAGCTGATCCTCCAGCTGATCCTCCAGCTGATCCTCCAGCAGATTCTAGCTTTCCCATAAACAGACTGCCATAATTATTATATATGATATAGTAAAAGGGCTTGTTGGCGTAAAATTCCTTGGGCGGAGATTCATCTTTAAGATGCAACGCTGACTTTACCACTTTTAGTACACCTAATGCACAGAAAATACAAGTTTAGTTCTTAATGAGCCTGGTATTTTTGAAATATCCTGCAATTAATATCTGCGCCTAAATTGTGATTTTGTGCGTAATTAGGGGTCACCCTAAAGTTTTTGAGTCGGAACCGAACTTGAAAATATTAAAAAAAAAGATTGAAATATAAAAGTTCAATAAAACCAACAAAGATCATTGCTTTGCAATAAATTACATGGGGGCTCCATATTGAACTAAGCTGCCTCATAGAAAAAAACGAACTGAATTTTTTGAAAATTTGTTGACATTGTGCCATATACATCCAGTGAAAGTTAAACTGGTTCTTGGAAGCTCAATATTGAAATAAGTTTTTTTTTATGTCCAGCTACCCCAAAAAATCGAATCTAACTTTTAATAAATCATCCAATTTTCGAGTTGATGGGATTGTCAAAAACTTTGCAAAATGTTTTTCTTAACCAAACTACAGCACAAAAACCAAGTTGCAACAAGGCCATTCCTTAATCATACTCACCGGTTACTGCAGCTGCCTCCGTACCCCCCTCATTCACATCAATAAAAGCCTTGTGTATGATTTTTGAAACAAAAGAGATCCTCCGCTTTCCAAAATTTGTCCAAATTCAGCTGAGTCCGTAAATAGACGGTTCATGCCCAGCTACAAAGATAAAAAATTTACCATAAACATTTAAACATAACCGATAACTTCCAAATCCCAGTACCTGTTTAAAAACGTCTTGTAGCTCTTGTGTGAACTCCGCTCTGAATTTTGGGAACTTTACCATGACCTTTTCTTCTTCAGCCAATTTCTTTGTAATATCCAACAACGAAATGCTTTTTAGCTTGCTCTCTAGCAGCTTCAGTCCGGTGTTTTTATTGGGCAATATGACCAGCATGGCCAAATCGCTGTCTTTATAAGGCATGGACAAGGCCTTGGCATCCAATTCGGACAATTCTGCATAAGCAAAACGATTCCCCATATTCATCATGGGCATCTTTATCTTATCGGTATCATTCAAAAAGAAATCCTCATCATGTGTATGCTGTTCGTGAAATTTGGTTTTCCACTCGCCCTTAAAATGTACAGCATTGATGAACACTAGACGTGTATCACCATCAAAATCGTCTGGCGAAGTAAGATCCTTAATTATATTATTTGTCTTGGATTCCACCCATTTATTTATAGATTTGCTTGCCGCTTCGCTGGAACTAAAGTTAATCTCTTCCGGCTTTGATTGGAACTTGTTGGTCAGCAGGTTGTCAAAGTTTTGCTTCATTTTAAAGCCTTTCATTATGTATAGTTTATTGGATATTTTTAATATTTCGGAGTTCTTATAAGCGGCCAATACGGTTGCAAAACTATCTGCAATTTCGGATACATTTTTTGAGTTCAGTTGAAGCCCACGATCCAACTCCTCGGCAGTGGCTTTCTCAGCGCCCATGCGCACCATAGCAGCGCAGGTTTGTATGGATATCGGGGAAAATATAATATTTTTGTTCGGATTCAATTTAACCAATTGTTCGTATACATTGGTGCCAAAGGTATTTAGATTTTTGGCAAATTTTTTATTATCAGCTGGCATGGTGCTCGGAGTCGTATGTTCTAGCAGAAGAATTTATTTTCACTAAATTTTTGTAAATGTTAACTGGTCGAAAATTTTGTAATATTTAACAAATCGTTTTAGACATTGTAAATTGACAGTATTTGCCTAGGTATATGTTATTTATAGAGTTGTTGGTGTTTTTTGAGCATCGCTTTATAAATATTTCGTTGAAAGGAATTATCATACTTTGGTAAATTTTTTTTCGGACTTAAAGTGGATTTTTATAGTAGTGTGTGAGTGATGAATACAAAAATTAGATCGGTCTGACAATTTTAGATCGCTTGCGATCCACGCATTAACGACTTGAAAATGTACCCATGGGGCAAAATGCGCCACGCTTTTATACCCTGTACCGTATGGTACAAAGGGTATATTAAGTTTGTGCAAGCCGAAAATGTATGTAACATATAGAGGGAGACGTCGGAGACACCCCAAAGTTACATAAAATATGATCAGGATGAATAGAGAAGTCGATATTGCTATGTCCGTCCGTCCGTTCGTCTGTCCGTTTGAACGCCTAGATCTCAGAGATGGTAAGAGCTAGTGTAACCAAACTTTCACATTAGATCCCATATTATGATATATAGTTTCCATATGGGTGTTAGAGACGACCTCGCCAAAAAATAAAGGTTTTAGATGGATAATTCGTTTGTTCAAGAAGATATCGTAATCAAATTTTGGTATTCAAAAGTTTTTTATGCAATGTACGAAATTCGATCAAAATGACTATATCATATAGCTCCCATAGAACCGATCGGCCAAAATAACTTTTTTATATCCAAATTCGCTATATTTTGTTTTTCAATAAAGATATTGTAACTACATTTGACGTTTGGAATTTTTTTAGAGCACTTAAGCAATGTCCTAAATTTAAACAAAATCGGTTGACTATATCATATAGCTCCCATAGGTCCGAACTTCCAAAAAATCGATTTTTGAAGAAAATTTGTTGTGTTTCGTTTGCTTGCTAAGATATTGGGACCAAATTTGACATTCGTGAGTATTTTATAGTTCCTAAGCACTGTACTAAATTTAATCCAAATCGTTTGACTAGATCATATAGCTCCCATAGGACCAATCGGTCCAAAAACACGTTTTTTATACAAAATTCGATGTGTTTCGTTTGTTTGTAGAGATATTTGAACTAAATTCGGCATTCAGATCTTTTTTAAGGTATTTAGGCACTATGTCATTATCATCATTTTATTGAAATCGGTTGACTATATGAAACAACTCCCATAGGAACAATCGGTAAAAAAAAATGTTTTGCTAAAAATTCTTCAATTTTTGGTTTTTTATGAAGGAACCAGATTTTATTGCAAGCTAGTGGTACAGTTTTTTTCATTGTCGGGCTTATCGTCATCATTTATTTAACTGTTTAGTGTGGCCGTATGATTGATAAAAACTAACTTTTTTGGCGCTAGGTTAAACATGAGTGTTTGACGCTAGATGGCGTCAACAAGTTGTTGGATATTTGTGGTCGTAACAGTTTACAAATTATTAAGAAACAAAAGTCAATATTTTAGGTTAGGTTCTTTTTTAATTAAATTAAATGTCATAAAATATGCGAAAATATATAAATATTCATGAGCGTGAAAAAAATTGCTTTAAAGATAATTACGTCTACTTATTACAAAAAAACCTTAATAAGTCCAAAAGTTTTCCAATTTCTCTCAGTGTACTTGACAGCCATTTATGAGCTTAGCAAACCAACACAAAATCGTTTATGAAACATGCCACAAGGCAATGACTCCAAAACCTACAACAAGAGCCACATCGTAGCTGCGTCTATTCCAAAATCATAGTTGGACATTATGTGGCCCTAGAACTATGTACTATGTACATGTGGCTAACAAACACATATGCAAAATGTCATCTGGCTTTGTAAGCATGCTTATGCTATGTACATAAGCATTGTATATAGTAGAAAAAAGACGCATGTGTGGTCACATTTGGCGATGCGATACATGGATATTATTATTATTATTTACTTCCAGTTACTTTGGAGACAATAAATAGTTCCTATTTATAGGGCGGATATACTTATTATTATTGAAACTATCAAAAAGCGAATATAATTGTCTATATATGACTTGGAAAATTTAAACAAAATTTAAAATTAATCTCTTGCAAATAAAATATTTTAGTTGATAACACAGGACCGGAGAATGGCGGAATAAGTACCAATTAAAAACTTAAACGAAAATAAGAGTACAATTTTATAAATAATTAAAAATAAATAATATTTAAAGAGCTCTTAGCTGTTTGCTTACCAGCAAACAAGTGAAATGAATTCTGAATGCTGTCGGCTTTTATAGTAGGTCTTAGTTCGATAAGTACCTGAGAACATCTATTTTTATCGATATTTCCCTTTTTTATTTTTCGATCAATTCATATATTTTTCGATAAATGCTCATGTTATGTTTGATTGAAAAAAAAATAGTTTACAATAAATGTATAACTTTAAGTTGGCATGAATATAATTTAAGAATATTAAAGAATAAGAAAATGCTCTCAAGGTAACATGGAATACTCTGTCATGACCTGGGGCCTTTGACTAAGGAAGCTTTGTTATAGTTTTCTCTATCTCATCAAATCGTGTGGGTAGAACAGGCAACGCCATTTGGAGTGGTGTGTCAAGGATGCTGAGAGTTTGTCTTACATTTGTCTTCTTTAGGAAGAAGGATAAGTCTCTGCGCCTTCCATGGCTTAGAGAATACTTCTTTCTACAAGCACTGGGATGGGAATGCCATAGGGTCCCGGTGCTTTCTTGTCTCCTATTCTCATACATGCTACTGCTACTTCTTTCAGGGTCACTGACTCCAATGTCTCCGTCCTGAAACTCTCCGTTCTTACCTCCAGCAGGGGAAGTCGGGGAAACAAGACCTCAACTATATTGTTAGACAAGTAACTTGATCCGTGGCCAGTTGCTCTTCGAGGTGCTGAGAATGTATATCCGCATGTTCCTTTGTATTACTTACTGCTCAAATGTATGATAAACTCTGAGCATCATTGACACACTATCACGATGCTTCAGAGGAACAGTTCCATAGGGTTGTCTCTTATGTTTTTGGTTCCTTTCCATAGGTTATATCCAGTATCAAGTTTATAATCCAGACCCTCTATTCTTTTGTCGAACGAGTTCTGTCTGAGTGTCTGAAGTGCCACTTTGAGCTCCCTTTCAGCCTTTTTCTAAGCAGCCTCTTGATCTGGAATTTCCTACGGAGTCGTCGCTTCTTAGAGAGAAGTCGAACTAGCTCAGGAGTTAGCTGGTTACCTACTTCTTCCTTTCTGACAACTATTGGTTTTGGATTGACTGCAGCTGCCGTAAAATGTATTTTTGCCGTAATTAGGTCAGCCACGTATTCTACATCTCGACCGGAGTAAATCTCCATCTCTAAGTGAACCGAGTTTTTCAGTGTACTCCGAAAGACTGCTATGTCAGTCTTCTGGCTAATAAGTCGTTGCACACCTTGGATGAGCGTAGGTGTTGTGCGAAGGGTGATGATCAGCCGAAGGTGATCAGTGGATAGGTCCCAAGTGTCTGTAAGCTTGGTAGACCTCAAAAATCAGGCAGGAGGAAAGGCTGTTTGAGTTGCCGGCTTATCTTCTAAATGATCCAATTGCTAAGCCTGTAGCTTTTCTAGAAGTCATATTGTTAACTAATGTCATCCCCCTTTTGTCGCAACAGAACCAGTGCTTACCATTCCAATCTTCACCTATTAAGAACCTTCTTCCTGCAGAGTTAAAGATGTTGTTAAAATCTGCTTGTTCGATGTTTGTCGATTACGAGCAACAATAATTTAGTGTCAAGAAGAATCGGATTACTTTTCCGGCGCATGTCCTGAAAAGTCTTTTTCACTTTATACTCCATATTTTTTTTATGTGCACTATAGAGCGTAAATTTCCAGCTGTATATCCTTTACGTTCCTACCATTTAATCAATTAGAATCAAGTGAAAAGATTTACACTTATTTAATGCGCTGTCAATAAATTATGTAGTGGATTTTTGAGTGCACACACAGATACTCACGCATACACACACACTAACGCATTCATTCACTTACACGTAGACAAATAAAAGTAACATTTGAGATCCCGAAAAGTTATGTTCTGCAATTTGGGTATGTTATTTGGAATTCCTTTTCATAAGTCGCTTGATTTATGTTCAATGTGTGCGAGGCTCAAAAAAGCATCAAAAAGACATATAGAAGCTCATATAGAGAGATATACATACCACACATAGATACAAGCACGAACACATGCAAACATACGTAATATCATAAAGAAGCGGAGTCAGGAGTAAGATGTGGGGGGAGTGAGTGGCTGGAAGCGTCCTTTGGCCTTGTACCTGCTACAGACTCAATAAATTTTGCCAAATAAGCGAAAAGTGCAAATAAATAAAAATCAAATTCAAATCATATTTCTACATTAAAGGCAGCAGAACATGCAACCATACAATAATAAGCATAAAATCATATGGTTGATGGTATATAGGGTGGAAGATACTATAAGATGAAGGTGGAGTAGAGAGGTGGGAGGCCGTAGGTCTTGTCAGTCGGTTGTCTTCTCTTCTCACATAAAATACAAATGGTGTCAGCCGTATTCCAAAAATTCCATGCCAAATTGCCTTTATATTTTATACACTGTAAGTTTGGGACATTAGTTTCTATAAGTGGGTGAGGCCTCAACATCTTTAAGATCGGAACAGAATGGGAAGCTAGCTAAGCTCAATTCTCTCGTCCATCTCTTCATTTTACTGCTTTCCGAAGATCATGAGCAAGAAAGTTTGATCCACCTTACTTTTAACATACTCCTTTCCCCCACAGAGTTCTACAATCTTACAGATCTAAACAAATCTTTTATTTTTTTTCATCCGTTCGATAGTTCTTGTTGTACTATTAGCTCGAAACTTCGAAATGTTTAATACAAATTCTAGAAGCTGTAACCTTGTTGCCTAGAAGCCCTAGTAAAAATAATGTGTTTCAAAATCGTGTGGAATTAGTTATATCTAAAGAATTGCTTGTAAAAGAGTGAACACATCTTGCAAAGGAAAAGGAGGCATTTCCTCCTAAAGATCCCTTTAATATTCTAAGAAAGTTAAAGGATGTCCCTCCTAAAGATCAAAATTAAAATATTTCTAAATTTTTTGAAGATAGCACTCTCATTACTTTGCAAGATGCTTTCACTCTTTTACTACAAAATCTTTCGATATAATAAATTCCACACAATTCTTACATAATTTTTTCTTTACAAGTCCAGTGTATACAAAAGTCGACATCTCCCTACTGCAATCGTTTTCCTTTTTTTTTGCTGTTTGTCAAAGGTAAATTGTGGCATACTTTTAGGCGGCACAGAGCTAGATTCGGTTCCGTGTAGGAAGGGGACGCTGTAAAGCGACAAGACAAAAATGCGGAAACAAAGAAATTACTTTGTCAAATGAAAATGTCAGAGGCATGATAATTTATTTTAGCTTTTGCCAATTGCCAGCCACATTTTATACCGAAATTCCTCAAGTATTTCCCATTGGTACCATTGCCAAATATCTGAAACGTCTTTAAGTGGAACATACACACGTGGCAATAAAGTTGGTATGGAAGCTATGCCACGAGCTACTATCTTTAATTAAATAAGAATTTGGCCAATTTTGGTTGACATTATAAATGCACTCGGAATGTTTTTGGGTTTTTTGGGAAATACGCAGAGATGTTGCCAACATTTGGGACAATAAATTGTAAGTTATTAGACTTGGTCGTGCCCAGCTAGTGGCGGATCCAAGGGAGTGGGTAGTTTCTGTTACGGACCTCCCATAAGTTCGAAAAATGGGTAAAGAGTCTTTTGCGAGCTCAGCTATATATAGAGTTCGAAGTGAAGAACCCCTCTCAAGACCATTCCTAGATCCTTACCTGTTCCCAGCCAAGCTCTTACATCCAGATGCTATATTCGCTAAAGAAATGTGTTCTAGTTCCAGTTAAGTGCTCCTACACGAAATTTAGACGCAATCTGTGTTTCAAAATTTACTCAGGTATTTTTTCGGAAAGCAGAGCTGACTAGACATAGAATCTACAATTAATCGCGATTTCACTTTTTCACTTAAAGTTAGATTTACAACTAGTGAACTTATTTGACCGTCTCCTACCAGTTGGTCAGCTACTTCCTTTTCGAGTTTCAGTGTGTAACCAGGAGTTCATCTAAGGTAGATGTTATTCAGCCTACCTAGATAATTAAATTTCGGATACTTTGAACCATAGTTGTATCTGTGGATAAAGATGCTCCAGCGAGAAACGTATTTGAAACGAAATCCGACGATGGAAGAGGAAGGGGACTACGACTCCGATGGAAAGATCAAGTAGAAGAGAACCTATCCTCGCTTGGTAATTATAATTGGAACTGTTCAGGTCAGCCGTATTGAATGAATCCCGAAACAACTTAGAGTCCAAGTTTGATGTTTTGATTGGCTAAATTGCTTTGTTGATATCCTAGATTAAGTTCCTGGTTGGAGCAAAAGGCCTACTACAACAGGCATCGCTCTCAGGAATCTTGCATTTACTGAGCTCCTTCGCTATAGCAAGGCATAAATCTTTCAAGTGATGCTTTCACAAATCCACAAAAAAAAGACGAAAAATGTCTTGATCTGGTGATGAGCCATACGATTTCAAATACATTTTGACGTGCCGAATCCGAATAAGCTAATAGAAGAATTGCCACAGAGGGTCTAGATTCTATTCTAACCTGAAAAGAGCTTCCAAAATAATGTTCCGGGACCAACTGTCCAGCTTTTTTTTTTTTAATTTTTGTTGTCGCTGAATTTGAATCTGAGTTCTAAAAAATCCTAGGTTCTATGGTAATCTCAAAAAAGCCCACATAATTGTTCTGCGAGACCAACTACTCCAAAACTTTTTTTATAAATTTTTAAGGTTGCTAAACCCGAATCTAAGGTCAAAAAACTCCCAGCACATCTGGATTTACACAGCTTTTAATATGGTTTCTTGGGGATACGGCTGAACCTGACGCGATGTCCTTATTGCAACTCGTATTCAGATTCATAGATTTAAATATGCCCTAGCACTTCTGGTTTCTGGAACAATATTCAAAATATATATTTTATGCAGACACTGTTCGGTTGTACCATGTATTTTATTGTTGTGATTCCCCCTTTCATCATACATTATGATGTTTCGTATGAGATTTCATCTGCATTGTTTTCAACGGGTGAGGAAAACTTATATTGTGCACACGGTATAAGGTGTGGCTATTAATATAGTATAACTCTAACCTCGATACGTTTAAGCATAGGAATACAATCGGTACCACGCTTGTTTTTTTTAATCGTTTATACCAGTGCGGTTATTATATTGTGCACACCGTATGATGCTGTGACTATTACATAGAGTAATTTTTACTTCGATACGATTCAACAATACGACCATAATCGGTACCACACTGATTTTTTTTAAATCGTTTATACAAGTGTGGTACCGATTCTGGCTCTATGTTTGATCGTATGGAGATGAATACTTACTTTATGTGATAGTCACAATACATAATATGTGTACAACATAATTTTGATCTAACAGTATTTTTACAGAATGCGTCGAAACCTTCTAAAATGTGGAAATGCACGTTTCGTATACTTAACTAAGTTATTCGCCTTTAATTTTCACCTACCTTGTGTATGCTCCCCTAGACTTTCAGGCTTGAACCTTATTGCCGTAACTAATCACCTATGAATTCAGAGCTGATGGACTTTGAATTAAAGCTATGCCTGAAATCAGGAATTTGATTATAGTTTTCATGCCTGAACGACTTTTTTTCGACACTGCACGGCTATATACTATTGTACATATATCTATGCAAACCATGTGCACAAAAGCAAACTAACTTCAAATATATTTAATCAGGAAGCTCAACAGTCTGGCATAAAAGTTGCAGTATTTTCCACTCCACTTCAAGATTTATTTTTACAGAGCATCTTCCGTTCGAGAATATCCGTTTGCGATTTCCTTAAAGTTCACTTGTCATATGCATCAAATTTGCCAAGTGACAGCTTCAGAGAACTTGTTTCTGGGGAGTTGAAACTTTACGCCTTATATGCGTGGCGGCGTCTTTGGCTTTCCAGTCGATTCGTCTTGACGGCAAATGGCGGCCAAGTTGTTGCTAAATGTTTCGGGTGGAGGGGTGCAAAAAAATAAAGAAGGTTCTTGGGCTATTAAACTTTTTTGGCATGATATTGTCGTTATTTGGCTTACATTGCAAGGCAGCTGCACAAAGTAAAAAAAAAATATATATATATATACTTGTCATATAATAAACTTTTATGTTAACGGCTTTTGATGTCTTACCGTTGTCTACACACAGACAGATACACGCAGACACACCCACTCACACATGGCCTAGATATACGGTCACACTGACATTTTATATACGCATTCTTTTCTTTTGTCAAACATTTTGTGGAATATCTTAAAGTTTTTCTCTTTTGCTTTTTGGCGTCGTCTCTCTCCTCTCTCTCTCTTTGTCTCTTGTGTTACTTTCGTTCTCTTTTGGTTTACTTTTGCGGCTTTATTAGGCTGAAAAATGAAATCTTAGCAGCTACCGCAGCAACTTGCATTGCCTTGACTCCGTAGGGTCGTTCTATTGTGCTGCGGCACAGGGGGCTTCTCTACCCACAAGCTTGACGAAAACTGTTAGGCAAACATTAAAATGTTGAGGGTAAATGCATGAATTCCAATGGCAGAAAGGCAGAATGGTAAAAAAAAAAACCCGAAAATAATATTTGCATAAATCTTTTAGCGCAGCGTGTGATGCGGATTTTTCGGTGCGTTGAGGGGTCTTGAGCTGGGAGTTGGATACTAGGGGAGCTCTCTAGTCCTGGCCTGCATTTTGTCGGTTTTTGTTTACGCACTCATATGAGTAAGAGTCCTTGCTGTTGTTGTGGTTGTTGTTGTTGTCAGCGTGTTTTTGTGTATATAATTTATTATAACTTTTTGTATTGTACCTACCATAAAGTGCTTAAAATTTATGTGCAAAAGTTTTGGCTGCTTGCCAGCAAAAAGTTCAATTTCGCTTCAAAGTTAAAAAGGCAGCTTATTTTTATTTACTTTGTTAAATAACTAAAACTTTATTTAAATGTATCATTTTTTTCTGTTTTTTCATATTTATGTTTATATTTATTAAATACTAACGCTTGTTAACGCTCAGCTAGCGCTACGCTTAAATATTAAATTACTTTTTAAGATTTATTTCAATAATCGTCTTACATTAATTTAAATTTTTTTATTTGTTTTAAACAAAAACTTTTTTCTTTCATATGCATAGTTTTATGTGTTTTACTTTTTTAAAATTTTTATTGTTTTGCTGCCTGGCATTTTTTTTTTATTTTTAGTTTTATTTTTATAGTTATACAATACATTATTTAACTTAACACTTGTATATTTTTCTGGTGGCATTTATTAACAGATTTTTCTTTTTATGACGCCACATTTACTATATTTATGCTTATTTATATATATACTATATATGTACTGTTTATGTATTAAACATTTATAGAAATGTTATGACTAATTTTATATGCATAAATGTAGGTTTTATTGTTTATATTAATTTGTTTGTCTGTATGCTTGAATTCATTAAAAATTAACAATTTTAATACAGCGGCTTTTAACTATATTTAGTTAATACCCTGTAAATGGTATGTAAAAAGAGGGCATATTGATTTTGGAGAGAAAGAAAAAATGATTAGAGGGGAAGAATCTCTATCTGTAGGTCTGCCTCTTTATCCCACTGTTTATCTATCTGTCTGTGTGCTTATCTGTTTATCTGTCTGTTCTTACGTCCCTCTTTTGCTGGGATTGCTTTCTTTGTAATGACAGTTTGTTATTCTCTCAATCTTTTTAGCATTCTGAGACTCGCTTGTGGCGCCATCTGTTGGTGACTGGGTAAGGTAAGTTTAAAAACCGACTTCCAATAAACAATTCTTAAATTTAGACCACTCTGAGGATAGTACAATGATCCCAAAAAGAGTTAAAAGTTTTGTCTCTAATCCTTTAGCATTCTAAGAGTTGCATTGTGGCGCCATCTGTTGGTGACTGGGTAAGATAAGTTTTAAACAGACTTCCAGTAACCAATTCTTAAATTTGGACCATTCTGAGCATAGAACAAAGATCCCAAAAAGAGTTAAACGTTTTGTCTCTAATCCATTTGAGCATTCTAAGAGTTGCTAGTGGCGCCATCTGTTGGTGAAGTGGGTAAGATAAGTTTTAACAATTCCAGACTTGGACCACTTAGTGAACAAGTCCAAAAGATTAAAGTTTTGGACCACATTCTGAGTGACTATTAGTAATAAAGATCCCAAAAAGCAGTTAAAACGTTTTGTCTAATCTAATCTTAGCGTACCTTAGTAGTCTGCTGGTGGCGCCATCTGTGGGCGAGTGGCTAAGATAAAATTGAAACAGACTATTAAGAAAAAAAATTCTTCAAGTTTCGAACCACTCTGATCAGAGCTATGCGAAGTTTTTTGTGATCGGCAAAAATTAAGGAAAAAAGAAAGATCCCATAAGAAGATAAAAGTTAAGATAAGGCAAAGAAGGGGGAAAAAATGTTTATGATAATATTTAGAAACGAAATGCGAATGGATAGATTAAGTCTCTTTTTACAGGAGTCGGTAGGACATTTATTTCCTTTTACAATTTCCAGTGTAATGTTAATGAAGTCGTTAAATATCGGATCATGCTATTAGTAGACCCTTTCCGTATATTTTTATACAGAGTTGCATATAGTATATCATATGATTTTAATTGGAACTTTTTAAAATATATCCTTACCGCCAAGGGGAAAAGCTTCATGAACCTTAGACTGGTTCAAAATTCCTATACTTATATTCTGAAAAATATTCCTAATATTCCTTATAAAGCCCTTTAGAGTTCGTCCGTCTTCCTGTCATTTATCCTGTCTTGTAAGAATCTTTAATTGATTTTTATTACTTCCAGTGTAATGTTAATGAAAAAGCTAAATATTAAATCAGGTCTTCAATTAGATTCTTTCATAACTTCGTATATTGACGTGACAACGTCTTAAGTTAGGTTGAGCTCGGTGTCACTTATGCAAAAAGTGTAACGCCCGGTAGCGTGTACGGTGAGTTTGTAACGCACGGTAACGTTACGGTGGGTCACCATTGCTAGGCGGCTTGCTTACTCACCACGCTTTTTTATAAAGAATTACATATCTGGACCGTGCCAGAAGCCAATATCTGATCCTAGGCGATCCAGGTGGTTTTTCAAGATATATTCTTGCCGCCATGAGTAAATCGTTCACTGAGCTTCAAACTTATTCAAAATGACTAAACTGATATTTTTAAAAATATCCCAAATCTTCTCTCTTTTGTAATAAAAAACCTATCCGAGTTCGTCTATCTTCCCGTCAGTTTGTCCCGTCAGTCTAAACGCCATTTTGTCTATCTCTATGAATCTGTATCTCAATTCTCAGACAAGTCATTAAACTTTTTAGCCTCTTATTCTCCAATACAGTATACAGGGTATTGTCAAGTCGATCTCCTCCGACTCTTCCAACTTAATTGTTTGTACACACCGTATAAGTATATAGCTTATATGCATTACATATACATATATGCGTATGTGTAATTTTATTTACAATTTTGATCAGTTAAATGCCGGTCATGCATATAGCCATAACTTTTAATAGTTCTACTGGCCATAAAAGTGGCCAAAACCGCATGAATTTTCAATGTGACACATTTAACAACAACGCCGCGAATATTCTAAAACAGGACGAAACTTCGGAAGTAACTCCATATATACCTAATACATATATAGAGCAATGGACTAACTAACTAGAACTGGGCGTAATATCGATTTATATGTGAGGGTTGTGGGAAACTCAAACTCGAAATGTTTTAGACTTGACTTGGCAACTTTTCGAATGTTGTACTGTATGCAAATATGTAAATGTAAATGTATCTATTCAAAGTATCTTAGTATCTATTTGCGGTTTATGCTGTTGACAGTCAGAAAAGTGACTTGCAAGTTGTTGCTATGACGGCAAACCGGACATACAGAAAACAGGAATCCAGAAGGACCGGAAAAGGAGCAATGAACTGTATATGGATATGGTTTGTGTACAGCAAAGTTGAATAAAGTGACTTGGAATATTTTTTGTTAAACAGTGACGTCACTCGAACATGGATAGTGTATAGAGAAGATACAACTATACTAAAATAAAAAGGTTAATTAAATTTAAAACAAGCGTAAATCAATTAAAGTTGGTATTAGTTGAGAAACTTGGCTATGAATGACGCCAAGTCATGATGAAAATTGGAAAAAAAAGACTGGCGGAAAAGTTTTAGAAAGATGTGTTTAAAAAAAGTCAATATGAAAAGATATTGTAGATACAAAAAGAACATTTTCGAAGAATTTTTAGAAGACTTTTAAAACAATTTTAGCAGCCCTACAAGACGTTGTGTAGTTGATTTGATATTTGCTCACATTTCAAATTTCATTTCAAACAAGATTTGCATAAATTTGATCAAATATTGTAGAAAAATTAAGTATCTTTGAAGTAGTTTTTTGTTTTAAGAAATTTACATTTAAGGCGAATTGTAATTAAAAATATTAGCTGGCGATGCCCATAAAGATTGAAAGATAAAATGCATAGAAAGCCTTAGAAAGATTTGCTTGATGAAAAATCTAAAATTTTTAAAATAACGGCATGATTTTGCAAATTGAGTTCTTTTAACACTTTTAGGTTTTTAGGTTTATTTGGGTAATTAAAAGGAAATTTTTTGTACTTTTTTTTTGGAAATGCAGTTGAAACGTCAGGTTTATGGGATTGCCTTCAAATATCTATTTTATACAGATACCGTTCGTGCTTACCATGTATTTTATTATTGAAGTTCCCCCTTTCATAATAGACTATAATATTTCGCAAGAGTTTTCAACTGCATGATTTGGACGTATCGAGGTGTATTTAGATTATACACAATGTAAGAGATGTGGCTATCAAGCAATGTAACTTTTACCTCGAAACGTTCAACCATAGAACCTCAATTGGTACCACACTGATTTTTTTGTAACGTTCATACTAATGTGGTACCGATTGTGGTCCTATGCTGAATCGTATCGAGAAGAAAATTATTCTTTGTGATAGCCACATCACATACGGTATGCACAATATAATTTTAAACAGACATTATTTTTAAAGAATGCATCGAAACGCCTTCTGACATGATGGAGATCTAGGAGATTGGGTAATTTAAAGGAAATTTTTTTTACTTTTTTTGGGAAATTCAGTTCAATATTTGGATTTTGACTTATAGTTTTGCATATGCGTTTAAACAATTGCTTGGGTAATTTAAGGAAATTTTTGGGAATTTGATTTTAAGGAAATTTGGTTAAAGCTTTTGATTTGCGTTGCGTTAATCGAGCAAAGCCCTTAACAAGGCAAGCTATTTGGAACAAGCCCCTTGATAAAAAAAAAGAGTCCCAAAAAGGGAATTTCGTAATTTTTTTGGGGAAATCCTGCTGAAACTTTTGATTTGCGTTGCTTTGACAAAACCGTAAAACGAGCGGAACACCAAACAAGTTATAATTTTTTATTAAGAAAAAAAGATCGCAAAAATATTTTTTAGAAAAGAAAAACTGCAAAGATTTTTTCAAGAACTTGGTTCTCGTAGAAATTGTAAAAAAGTATAGTATCTAATGAAATGAGTATGAGATAGTTTTTACTAACTATTTACAAGTCTTATAAACTAATAGGCTATACATATTTAACATACTTCGTATATATAATATAGAAACAGGCTTTATGTGTTTTTTTCTTGCTTTTCGGGCTATATTTTAAATGTACCCAGTTATAAATACAAATGCATTACAAAAAAAAATAAACCCTTTTGAGCTATGTACATATTCTTATATATTGCACTTATGTACAAATATCTTAGTTAATGATGCTACAAGCCCGTAATTTTAATAGATTTACATTTTTAGTCATTGTCATTTGAACGAAATACAAAATTATGGACTATATAGGCGATTCTTTTTGAAATTAAACGGAAATAATAACTTGGAAAATTAGGAAATTTTTTTCGATCCTCTAAGAAAAATTTTTTCTTTTAAGCTAACCTCATCCTTAATCGGAAAAACGTAACTTAAAAATAAATTTTTTTATTGATTCGAAAAAAATGCAAATCATTTTTTATTTAAAAAAAATTTTCAAAAAAATAAAATACATTCTTTTTTAAATTAGAAATTATCCTAGGAATTAATAATTAGAATATTATTTTTAACTTGTATGGAAATTCTTTTTTAGCTGATGTAAACACAAATCAATTTGGTCATCCCTTACCAGAAAAACGATATCCTAAAAAATTGTAAATTTTTTTTTTTAATTCGAAAAAGTCAAAATAAAATTTTTTTTATTCATTCTCCTAGCAAAAGAATCGTCTATATATTTATTAAATATATTATATCTTTTTACTTAGTATATAATATAGTTTCAATATCGTATATATACTTATTTCCTTATGTAAACTGCAACATTTCTAGTACATCTTATATACAATACATATATGCATATGTTCTCTAAATTATACACGCACTTAAATACAATAAAAATTATATAGTTTATATAGTAACACAACAACAACAACAACAAACTCTATATAAAACTCTTTTATTATATAGTTTTATGCTCTTAGAAGCCTCTTTATAAGCTTTTTGTTGTTGTTGTTGTTGTTGCCTACTTTAGTGTAGCCAACTTTTTGGGGCGTATCTACGACTACTTACGCAAATGTATCTGCATCTGTGACTGTATCTGTATCTGTAACTGCATCTGTTGGCTGCATTGGCGGTGGCTTTGTACGTGGGGCACTCCTAACTGTAGTGGGATCCCAACATGCTGCTGCAGCGTTAATTTATCACCGTGCAGCCTTATTGACATGGTCCAACATTTGTCGTTGCTCCTGCTGCTCCTCCTGCTGCTGCAACGTGGTTGCAACTTCAGCAACTGGCGCTGACGCTGTTTGCCTTTGCTTGGTTTGCTTCTGCGTCAGTGAACGCGAACTCGAACGCACGCCCGGTCCCTGCCCGGTTGCAGGTCCGGCTCCGGCTCCTGGTTCAGGTCCATGTCCGTAACCAGAGCTCAGCAGCAGCGTGCAGCAGGCCTCAAACAATACAAATGCAGCGACCATTGTGCTAATTACTTTGACTGCAGGCGTTGCATGCTCCGTGTGGCAGGCAATGGCAATGGCTGCCGGTGCCGCATTCGTTTGCATGGCCTCCGGTCGCTCTCCTGCGGAAAAATAAGAAAACAAAAAAAATATATGAAAATGAAAAAAATTGTCGAGTAGGGCGAAGCAGGGGAGCGCGAAGAGAAAAATGTTCACAGACATGGCATAAATGAGTTACAATTTGTTGAGGTGCCCCACTCGTTCGAGAGCAAGCATCGCACTTTATATATACAACATATTTATACACTATAGCTATGGGCGGATCAGGGATATGGGCGATGTATGTAACCCACAGCATTAGGCGTGGCGGAACGTCTAAGCCAAAATGTTTCCCGAAAGCTCGATTGGCAGTGATCCATGTTCGCTAGTATTCCCAAACAGGGAATTTTACCATTTAGCCCATGATGGAGATATCTAAATATACATAACTCTACTGATCTATAGTAACAACTAACTACATTTATAATATAATGAATATTATAAAAAATGGTATTGGTGGGTCTATTAATAGCGGACCGCAAAAACGTTCTGGAGCTCTTCGCAATTTTGATTCTATGCGTCATGCTAAGAAATTGTGCCCAAGAAACTATAAGTTTAAAATGAATTTCGAGATAATTTTTCAAAATTTTCTTTTAAATTTTTACCAATTTAAAAAACTTAGAAAACGAAAAAAACCAAAAATACACAAAAGCGCCCTCTGTCGACTCTCATAATTAAACATAAATGTCATGAGGCCCCTCTCATTTCTGATCGGCCTTACAGACACCTCCAATCTTTGTCCCATGAAGGTTCTTTCAACTTTCTGGCTGGTTCACCAACAATATGGTTACAAAGCTTAACCACGAATGTCTATATATACGTAGTTATAATGGCATGTTGGCATGTTACAATGGTCCTGCGGCGTCACAAAAGGTCTCCTTGTGCCTAAGTGCGTCTGGACTATTCGAAGAGTGTCCACTTGAACCTAACCTTAAAGGCCTAATCTTAACGTCGACCACACTCTCCCGCAAAAAGAGATCGGATGGCTCTATGAAGGCCGCGGAGAACAAGCGAGCTAAGCCCGATAATGGTTTGGCGAGCCCATGCTCCAATCCGGAACTTCTAAGAACCATTATCGACTGAAATGACCCGTAAGGTCAAATTTCGTCAGATAATTGGCTCAATTTGGAGGGAGTTATCATGCATGACACCATGACACGTAGCGATGATCCTTTCCCCGCTGTGTTTGAGGGCATAAATTGGTTCAAGGGTATCAAAGTCGCTGCCAGTGCCAACGAGGTGCTAAGATCGAGGTCGTAACCATAAAACAAATTCCGGCCCACTTGATCATGAAGGTATGGATTCTACCCCGTTTATGGAAGACCGAACCATCCTTAACATGATCAAGGGTCAGAAAAAGCACTGTGGTTTCGATGACTGAAAGATGGTGAGAGGGCTGGCTGTTCTTTGAGGATCTGAGTAGTCTAGCCCATGTGCCCATAGCGGATCTGGCTGCTTTCGCGAATCCTCAAAATGGTTCTACAACTTAGGGAGAGAGACTTACGCGATTAGGGATGCCTTACAGTTTTTGATCCTCCTTAACAATCTCTCCCTTTCTTCGATTCCTTCTTTCCCTTTTTTTTACTTAGGCAACACAATGGACCTCATGGTCTCTGGGTGATCTCAGTCTCTGACTGAGCGAAAACTGGCCTTAGGGTATTCCACAGTCGAGCACCCGCCTCATTCCCTATGTTGTATACACAGTATATATTTTTATTGTATGCCATGTTATTTTTGTTGCAAAAGTTTCGTTGTTATTGTTGTTGTTGCTTTTTACGTGGTCTTTCTTGTACCCAGAGTATTATGGCAACATTATATAAAGTTCAAAAATGCATAAAGTTTGTCGAGGCATGAAAAATTGCACAACATTTGCCACAACATTGTGGCTCTCCTTTTTTGCTCCTTCTATTTTTTTGTTAACTTCCTGTCTCTCCGACTTCAACCAGGAACAGTTCGTCAAATGGATGTGCTTCATCCGTAAAACGCATCAGAAAGTAAGAGAGGTCAAGTTGTTGGATATGGCTTTATACTAACTTATCAGACAACATACACGCATACTAATGCATTGTGGTACTTGGGACAGGGCTGCCAACTGTTTGAAAATTTTTGAGCTAAGTGGAATTGTTTGTAGCTTAGGTGACATGAGTTTTCTGGTTACCAGTCCATTTTATTGATTAACAAATTTTATATAATTGAAAAGTTTGTTTTTTGGTTTTTGGAACGTCACTAATATTTTACCCAAGAAACCATTTTGTTTATTAGTCATTTGTAACGATCGTAATAATGTTCAAATACTAATGCATTGTGGTACTTGGGAAAGGGCTGCCAACTTTTTAAAAAATTTGTGGATTAAAGTGGAATTGTTTGTAGCTTAGGTGACAAGATGTTTTTGGTTATCAGTCCATTTTATTGATTAACAAATTTTATTTATATAATTGAAAAGTTTGTTTTTTGGTTTTTGGAACGTCGCTAATTTTTTAAGAGCACCCCAGAAACCATTTTGTTTATCAGTCATTTGTTACGATCGTAATAATTTGTTTGCATATGTAATTTGGCGCCATCTAGTGTACTTGGGTTGGCGCCATCTTACGCAAAGATTCGGTTAAGTCGTAGGACATAATTTTTTTTGCTTGTTTTCATCTGTGCAAATCATTTTTTCTTATGGTTTAGGGTTATACAGGGTGCGCCATTTGAATGTGGTCGATGGAAATATTGAATAACTTTGACAGATTTCAACCGATTGACGTCGTCGAACACATTTTGGAAAGGCTATTGCATTACAATTTTAACCATGAATCGATTCACGCCCAAAGAACGCGCGAAAATAGTGACAATGTTCATTAAATGTAATTGCCCGATTTTTGGGAGCGAATTTTAATGACTGATGAGGCCCATTTCAAGCTATCTGGCACTGTAAATAAACAAAACTGTCGCATTTGGGGGAAAGAAAATCCTCGTACTATCCATCAAACTCCACTGCATGATCAGAAAGTGACTGTTTGGGCCGGTGTCTGCTTCAATATTTCCATCGACCACATTCAAATGGCGCACCCTGTATTAATTTCGGAACTAAGAAAGAAGGGCTTTCAATTAGTTGCTTCCATTATATCAATGATAAAAACAAATTAAAAAATTATGTTAAGGATTTGTTTTCGATTACGTTTCCGACCAGTAAAGGATTGCTTTTGGAATGCCGTTTCGACTATTTCATCAAAACGGAACCAGACAAATTTGTTTAGTTTTTGCTTTCAAATAAATTTTACTCTAAATTAAGGATTGTTTTTGGAATACGGTTCCGACTAGTTCATAAAAACGGAACCGAGAAAAATTTTTTTAGTTTTTGCTTGCGTATATATTTTATTCCAAATTAAGCATTATTTTTGGATTATGGTTCCCACAAGTTTAAAAACACGGAACCAGACAAATGTTTTATATTTAGCTTTTATGTATATTTTACTATAAATTAAGGATTTTGTTTTGGATTATGGTTTCAGATAGTTCCAAAAAAACGGAACCAAAAGATTTTGCTTTCTTATATATTAAACTTTAAGTTGAGCATTTTTTTGATTGCGGTTTCGACTGGTTTATAAAAGCGGAACCAGAAAAAGTTTTTGACTTTCTGCTTTCATATATATTTTAATCTAAATTAATGACTTTTTAATGGTTTACTGTTCCGACTAGTTCAAAAAAACGGAGCCAGACAAAGTATTTTAGTTTTTACTTTCATATGTATTTTACTCTAAATTAAGTATTTTTTTGAATTACGGCTCCGACTAGTTCAAAAAAACGGAACCAAACAAATTTTATCTGTCATATCATAATCTAGTTCGCGCAATGTTCCACTCTAAGTTAAACTATTCGCAATGGTTACAAATCAGAGCTCCATCCCTTAGAAAACTCAAATATACAAATATATATATATATACATATATATATATATATATATACACTATATATATATGTACCTACGCACATATATATTTTTGAGACCACATATTGATTTGTTGTTGAATAGTTGGAACCACATGCAGTCGGTCTTTGGGCCAAAGTTAATTTGCTTAGCTGACTTCTTGGCTCGAAGTTTATTTGTGGATTTGCTAACAAATTTTCTTCTTCAAGCCATTTTTCTGAACTCTCATCGATACAACAAAAACATAGAACCACATAAACAACAACAAGCAACAAAAGTGAAAAAACTCTTTTACTTACCCTGCAGGACATGAACACGTATGCTAGCTATTTCCGTATTGGAAGGATAGCAGGAATATTTGCCCGAATGCAATAGATCCGCATCGTATATTAGTAAAATGGATTTGGTTTCTTCAGCTTTGATGGTTTTAAATTTTAAACGTCCACCCGAAGTCTCCTCGCTCAGCACCTGCATAAAACAAGAAAACATTTATGTACAAACTTTTTTTTTTCTTTTGTCGGAAATGTTTAAGGAACTCGAGTGAAAAACAAATTCCAGGATTTGACAGCGGCATCGACTAACACACACGTGCCAGGAAGGCTGTCAGGACAGCGTATGGACTAAATGCAAAAACATGTTTTGCCATAATCATAAAAGCCTCTAAAATTAAATTCGTTGCGTATACGCAGCGTGTACCAAAAATAAAAAATACACAGCCCGAAAAAGCCCCGAAACAAAACAAATGCGTCGCGCGAAAAGCTCATAAAAGTTAAAAACGTTTATCCTGCAGCGATTTATTGACAATGTGAAGGATGTGGCGGCGGACTCAACTCGAGTACCTCGCCTATGGGGATTAGCACATTTTCGTTATATCAAAAATTTTCACATTGACATTGACTGTTTTTTTTCTTTTCTTCTTTTTTGGTTTCTTTTGTAACTTTTTTGGAGGAAACTCAATTATTGCAAGATAATTTGGCACAACAACAACACATCAACTACAACAACAAGAAAATTACTGCAAATTGACTTTTAGCAAAATTGATTTTTTTTGGGGGTCTTTGTGTTGTTGTTGTTTTTGTTGGTAGGTACTTGAGCCAGGGAACCACTTACCTTATCCTGATGATACCAAAAAATGTGTGTCGGTGGCTCGGGGCTAAATTTAATAATGCATGTTAGATTTATTGTGCTGCCTCTGTCCACATAAAGATCTGGTCCACCCAAAATTGTAGCTGTTGGAACTGTTGGTAAGAAGTAAGAGATTTAGAGACAATTAGACAATGTTTGTTGGTAGCTGTGTAAAGAAGATTTTGTTATAAAGATTAGATTATTAAATGCTCTTGATTGGGAGTTCAGTACTTTGGCTGTTGTTCAAGCAAATGAGGTCAGTTTTTGTCGAGAGTGCTTTTTGGTGTAACGTTGATTATGAATGACCTTGGAGTACAAGGTGGTTGCGGAGGGGAATGTTTATGTATGTATTGTATTGTTTTAAATGGAAGTAGCAGTGTTAGGATAGGTTAGGTGGAGTAGGCAGCTCAGATAGCGACTGAGATCACCCAGAGACCAAGAGGTCCATGTTGACTAATTTTAAAAGAGAGAGGAAAGGAATTGAAGCAAGGGAGGGATTGTGGAGGAGCATCAAAATCTGTAGGAAATCCCTTATCGCCTAAGTCTATTGTGTTGCAGAACAATTTGATGATTCGACAAAAACAGCCAGATCCGCTATGGGCACATAGGCTAGACTACCCAGATCCTCGAAGAATGGTTCCCCAGATGCTGGGTTCGTCTTCTTAGAAGAGCCGGGCAGTCTCATAGCATGTTGGATGCTTTCTGTCTCGTCCTCATCTCCGCAGTTACAGCAGAAATTGTGATGGGGAACGTGCAACCTCTCAGCCGTATTGAATATGGTGCAGTGTTTTTATGGAAGCGCTGGAGATGTTCGCTTTGGATCATATCTAGGCCGGTGGGCTCGGGTAATGCGACAACCGGACACCGTGTCCCATTCCCCTTCCTTTAGAGCTCTAGCCGTCTCCCTGATTTGCGAAACGTAGTAGTGTTAGCGGACCAACCTTTGTTTCATTGCGCTTATCTCTATTGATGCTCAAGTAACTTCAAGCAACTTTGAAGATATCAACGGATATCTTCAACAGCATTTTTCAAATGTTTTTATTCTTTGGTGTTTTCAGTAACTGACTAAGGACAACTTATACAATAGTGTCAGTGGGGTCCATCCATTATTATCCATTCATTTCGTTATTCGGCCCAAAGATGGAGTTTCTTTCAATACTGAATTTTCTTTGATTTGAACTCTGCCCCAAAGGTCTGTTAGCGTGATTATTTTACAAAACAAATTTTTAAGCCTTTTCAAGAAGAGGAATCTTTAAATAGTTTCTGAGCCTTTTTGCTTTAGCTGAATTGCATCATCATCCATATTGATTAAGCCAATTTGCAACCTTGCAACTGCAAATGGAATTCCTCGCATTAACTGGAATAACAATGCTCTAATTGGAGCAACAAAAAGCTTGCCCATAGATATATGAGCTCATCAATTTTGGTCCCATCTCCAGAGTTGCCAACAGCAATTCCCAAAATGGGTCAGCCGGCTGAAAATTATGACCACAATTTTGTGTGCAGCAGTAAGCTACCGCTGATTGGGAAATATTCTATGGAACTATGATATATGTATCTGGGGGTTAGATCTACGTCCAATAAGAGCAAGAAAAAGTGGCCGAACAAGACGGAGTTGCCTTGATAACATCGAAGTAGACTCGAAGACAATGAAAATTTGTAATTGGAAAGATGAAGCGAGAGAGAGAGTGAACTGGAGGAAAATTGCAGATGTAGCTGTGGTCCACCCTGGACTGTGAAACTAAGAAGAAGAATAATGTACCGGGGAGCAATCACAAGCTTATCCGCACCAGGGTCAACTATTATAGGTTTAAAAAGCATTCAAATTGTAATTGTAAAGGCCCACACATTCCTTGAGATTTGGGTACGGGCGAATTGCCACTCGCAACGCCAGCTAGACCCGTCATAGAAGTCCCTTCACTACTTAGTCACTTCGGCCAGCATAAAGTCGGCTATTTCGCTCAGAACTAATATAAAGTTTCAGTGGAGTGAAAATTTTGACCGTTTTTGGCAGGCTCTAGATGTAACAAAACAAAAAAAGCGTGGCGCATTTTGCCCCATGGGTACAAGTCGACAATGGTGGTTCGAAAGCAAGCTGAAATTTAGCCATAGCATGAAGCCTCTACCATAGATCTAAGCCTAACTTTTTTAGATGATTTGCGGTGTATATCGTTCCAATTATAATTTGTATTATTAAATTCTCTGTCTGCTATTCTGCACCAAGTTTGTGCTGGTACACCAGTTTTTCTGGAGCCTTGGGGGTTAAACAGTGTGGCCAAAAACAGCGAAAACAACTGCGGGGGATCAGGGATAAATCTTGACATGATTCAACAAACTTCATCTTCTTAGGATGTATAAGTATCAGGTAGTAAAGTTTTGTATCTCTAGCTCTTCTTGTCTCCGAGATATAGGCGTTCATACGGACGGACGGACTGACATACGGACATGGCTTAATCGCTATCCGGGGTTTGAAAAGCATTTTGGTATAAAGGACTTGGGGTCTGCCATGCCTCCATCTGACCGGTACATACATTGCACAAATCTAGAATACCCTTTGTACATATAGGTACAGGGTATAAAAATTGTCAAACTTTGCCCCAATAACATGTTTTTTAACCTAGTAGTCCTAGGAGGTGTATATGACATAGTTAACCAATTTTGATCAATTTTGTAACAGTGCCTGGGAACTCTCAAGCCAAATTTTGTTAAGATTTCTTTATCTTAAATTTCTGGATTTTTTCGACGTCAACTGAATATCTTCAATGGAAGCTCTATCGTCTAACCCGCCTTACATAATAAGGCAACTAATCTAAAAGTTTGGATGCTTTTGTCACTACCATTTCTGAGATCTAGGCGTTCATACAAACACATAGACAGATGGATATTGGTACATCGACATTTTTATTCAGGATGGAGGGTCTCCCACTCCTCCTTCTATATGTTACGTTTTCTGTTTGCATCAAATTAATATTCAATTTCTACCATAATTTAAAGAAAAAATTCTTTTTAGAATTTTATTTAGGAAGCAGCCCATTAATAAAATTGAAAGTTCCCATGAATTTTGAACCACTGAACCGCACCAGACAAAACACCGTAACCTAAGTCAAGCCTCAGCGGTTTGTATCTGTTAAAGTTTTAAAAACCCAAAACCACACGTTGGTTCAGTTCTTCAACTCATCTCTCGTTTGGATTACCAAATGCAAAACCTGTTCATTATAACAGCATTATTCCTGCATTGGCTCTATCCAGACAAGATGGCCATTGATTTTGCAATTTAAGAGTTTGCCCCATGTTGCTTGCAACAATAGCCAGCTTCGTAGAAACCTTGAATATGCAATACACAAGCTATCCATATGACCAAGGCCTAGCAGGTCTTTGGCAGCAGCTGGTCCACATACGACTGTTCCAAGGATTACCTTGTGAAAATAAACAATGAGTGCCAGCAAAAAGATGGCCTATATATCATAGAACAGCATATGGCTGAGTTCAGAGTAGTTAAGATTCATGTACGGCATTGCCAGCATGGTTTGAGACATCTGTGTTGCCAGTTGTTGGGTCAAAGAGCTGCCACATGATGATGCGTGGGTCACTATTGTGGTGCTAACGAAATGGTACAAATGCTAACCAAGCAGCGGAATGAGACGACCTCTGGCTAATAGTGAGTTCATTCTGGGTTGGATCAATTATCAGCTGGCACAATGCAAATCTGTGCAGGCTAAAAATGCATTTGAATGGATGATAGCCCAAAAATTAATTTGAAAGCCGAAAATGCATTTTTGGGCTCATCCAACTATAATAAGCATGCTTTAGCAGATGGGAATTTTGATCCAAACATAAGATGACCTTAATATGACCTTGAAACAAATTAACGCCGAAAAAGTACACTTTACATTTCCAATGTGTACTCCTTAAACAACTCCTTGACAAAGCTTGAGAAAGTAAAAGTAGCGTAACCCCAAATATTTTTCAATTATTTTACTTGCTTTAAGGGTCCTTGTTCCCCCTTAAATCTACCCTTTCGACGGTTTATTAAATCTCAGCGTCGAAACCACCAAATCTAGAGCAGTTTTACAAGTATCTTGGCTCGGTGTAATTAAATCTGAAGTAACTGCAAAAAACCAAATTGAAGTTAATAAAAATAAAAAACATAAAATTATATTCATATGGCAACACTTTTGTGGCAGCTTTAGCAATTTGCGTTTACCCAAAAGTCTGAAAGAAAAGGAAACTAAAAGAGTGAAAAGCCCCACACAAAAGTCAGTTGGTAAAAATGTAGTTGGAAAGCAATTTGTTAGTTTTGAGTCAGAAAAGCGGCAGCTTAAGCCAAGAAACCGAGAGCCACGGGAGCAACTTCAACATCCAGTGGCAAACACTTGACTTGCCACACAGCAAAAAGTGCAAAAAATGACGCGAAAAATTTTATAAAATATTAAAAAAAATAAAATATAAACATATCTTTATACACACACACATGTACACATGCCATGTGCAAGTTTGTGCATGTCTCTTTTTGCGCTGTTAGTCAAGTGGCAACTCTCTGGCAAAACTCTGGCAACCCTTGAGGCAGTTAAACTTTGTTAAGGCAGCATATACAAGAGTTAGTCAGTTTTGAATGAAGTTGCCAAAATCTACGAGAAGTACTTTGAATTTTAGATTATAATGCTGTACCAACCAGCTACTGTCTGTATGGGCCCAAACATGCCCGCAAATTCATCGTCACTCGATTGATAAACACGATCCGAGCTGATATAGAAGGCATCATCGTTATAGTATTGCTGCATCAGATTGCTCGTCTCGGGATCAATAAGATCTAAAATAAAATAAATAAAAAATTATAATAAAAATAATATAAATATAAAAAATAATTCAAATTAAATACGAAGGAGGTAAACAACGAAATAAAACAAGTCATATAAAGCTTACATAAATTAAATAAATTATAATGAAATAAAGATAATATTCGTTCAGCCTTAAGAACCTACCTGCTAAAAAAACTTTTTATAAACTGGAATTAATTTTTGCTTATCAATTACTTAAAAAAAATGCATATAAAATTCGGTTTTTGTCGTCATTCTTTAAAAACTTGGAAATTGTATTAAATCTTCGGATTAAGTATTCTGAATATTCTTCTAAGCTCTGTTGAAAATTATATACGTTCCAATTCGTAAATCGTGAGACGACATTAGGGGCGATTTTTCTGATGATTTAAGGATTAGACAGAGCCTTTAAAAAAATTATTAGAATTGAACCCTTCACATACCCCTATAAGCAAAGCAGTTCGCCGAAAAGCCTCCCAAATTTCTTTCTAAATCTTTAGTTTACGGTTATGTTCATATGTATTAACATATTGACGGAAAGTATGGAATTTACAATATAATTTTTTTTTTTTGGGAAAAGGGTCCTTGGCTATTCCATTGAGGATCACAGAACACACTGGGCCGCTTTTTTATGTCCCTAATACTGTCTATCTGTCAGGCACGACTTCTAATAAATTTTGTGAATATAATTAAGAAATTGACGAGGGTAAGACACTAAGAGCCCTTAGAAGCTTTCATTGCCTTGGCGTATGTTGGTGAGTGGTCAGCAAAGTATTTTGTCAACTGTTTTCCTGGCTGAAAATTTATATGGAGCTGTTTAAGAGCCAACATTTTGTTGGTTAAAGTTGGCGTCTGCCATTAGTTGCTATGGCTCTCTTGTAAGACTGTTGGACCTCACTTCGCGATACATTTGATTTTTGAATGCTTCATTTGCTCCCAGATTAATCAATGCAGCTACCATGCCTTTCCAACTTCGTTGCCACTCCAATAGCAGCAATTGGCGCCAACACGTAAAGTGTTTCAGGACAGATTTCAACTGCAATTCGAGGCTGACCAACACGCATCGCTTTTCGATGAAAAATGCCCTCTAGTCCCACACGCCAGGCGCATGTCACAGAGTTGGACTCTATAGTGGTTTCATAGTACACTCGAGACAGAGGCTGCAACTTTTCTGAAGAATCAGATAGTGCTCAATTTGCATGTATGGATGTAGACATCCCACTAGTCGAATGCAGACTAGACTGGGTATGCTCACCAAGGATTGTCAGCCATAGACCTTTGATGCTATGAATATATCCGAGTCTGGCCATAGACGGTATGCATTTCGAAGAGACTAATCCATTCCATTCCCAAGCGACATGGCTCTGTCCCCCACCGGCGCTAGGGCAGTCGCAGAGAATATGTCGGGCGGCTTCATAGTCCTCGTAGACAGAGTCTGTACTCTAAAGATTCCGATAGGCCAATTTCCTGTAGATGGTACTCTAACATTGTGGTGGCCAGGTAGGTATGCTACCAGGAGATTTAAGTCCGATCTGCCATAACCTTTTGCCTTAGAATATATCCTGAGGTTTGACAAGCGCTTTTGATCTACTCCTGAATGTCCAGGTACCCACCATAGCACGAATGTGTTCCGGGACAGGAGTTGGAGGTAATTATGGCATTGTTTAACCATCCTGGAGGAGATGATCCAGCTTGGCTATCTGAATAATTGAAGATGTTTGCTCCTCTAGTCGCGATACTGTGGGCGCAGATATCGTTATGGCATAAATCTCATGCTTGATCGCTGGGCTAGATGCCCATTGCAGTAGAGATTCTAGTGTTGGGTCCGACTACTCCAACATCTAAAATCTAAATTTCGTGTTGTGAAATAATTTCATGATCTGATCTGGAGCATGATGGATACGTCAAGAAGGGAATATATAAAAGCGGCATATCCAGTAACTAACTAAGAATCTAAATTTGATCTGGATACGTAGTAGACACTACATAGCTGACTTATTGATGAAAATGTGCAGTGGTGTAAACGAAGGACAGAATCCATGACAGCTGTCCGATAGGTACGCATAGCTCTCGAGGGAGATACTAGATATTAGTCTTTAAAGCTTGCTGCACTTCTTAATGGCCACGTTTTGCTGCATCTTGGGCTACCCCAAATGGGCTGCATATGTGACGATAGGCCGTACCGTCATACAGTATATCCATTCTATAATTTGATGGCTTAAGCCCCATGTGCTGCCAAAGAATTTTCTACAAGCCCACAGAGCTCGAGAAGCTTTGGAGAGCACTTGTTGTAAGTGGGAGTTCCAGTTGAGTTGTTTGTCTAGGACTTTTCCTATACATTTGACCTGTTCTAAAAACTCCACCTCAGTGTTCCTTGAGGTATTGATTCGTGTAAAAGTATGTTTCATTGAAAAGTAGATCAAACGCCCCAAATAGGGTCTTTGAATATAAAAAGAATTCAAGCCAAGGGCTTTACAGTTCCAATGGGCCCTACAATTGGCGTACGATATCAAGCTCATTTGCAGTCAGATCTAATTGATGCAAACTTCAGTCACAGTCTGTATCAGCTTAGTAAAGCAATATTGAATAAATTTAAGTGAATCAAACAAAGGAATAATTTCCTTCAAAGAAAATGTTTGTTCGTAAACAAAATGAGTCTACAAAATGTTTAAATAACAAGCTCTATACTATTTTTATTTATTGAAAAATTCACGCGGAATTTCCATTGTCTATTGTTCATATTAATATTTAATATTTTGCCAATCTATGTTAGGTAAATATAAATTTTTAATATTTCTTTGTGAATTCTCATTGTTAGGTAAATATAAATTTTAAGCATTTCTTTGCAAACTCAATACAAAAGTATTTTTATTAATATTTAAGCAACTTTGAGTATATTTTTAGAAAACTCACGTTTCAGTTTATTCTCAGAGTTTTTCGCATATAAAGCTTTGAGAAAATAAACCCGTAAAAATATATATATGAAAGGTACTTCAAGCAGCGCCATTTTTATATATTTTTATATTGTTGCGAGAGATTTTCGAGTGTGCATATTTAACACACACTGCAAATTGCATGAATATGCAAATAATAAAATACGCCTCCTTTGTACTATATACCTCTATATATATCTCTATTTGTTGGAATGTGGGTGTCTGCATTTGTATCTGTATTTGTATCTGTATCTGCATCTGCATCTGTTTCTGTTTCTGTTGCTGTTTGTTTGGTTTTTGATGGTATATACTCTATATGCCTGCATATTAAGCTCAAAATATTACGTATACGCCTTGTGCGCTATCATTGACTCCCACGCAACGTTTCAGCGGATGTTAAAATATGCAGACCAACTGATGGCCCAGTTTTTAGCTCAGCCCAGAACAGTGTCTGTCATAAATACTCACCCACAATGTTCAAGTTGACCGAGAAACTTCGCACCGGCTGTGTGGAAATTTGGCATTCGTATACGCCGGCATCGCGCTGCTGGGCCCATTTGATTTGCAAAGTCCACTCATCGATATCCCGATGATAGGAGGTCTGAAAGCGCTGATCCGTGGTGTATGTATAGGTGCCCACTGTGAGTATGTGCAGGTCACGATGTCTGATCCAGGCCACCTGTAAAAGTTTCAAAAATGTATGCCATATTAAATATCAAGCTATATAAAGTGCTATCTATTTGTTTTTTTTTATACCCTACAGTGGCTACAATTTGCATTTTGATAAAGTTATATATTGTATAAAAATAGAGCAAAACTTATGATAATTTGACAAAAGCAACCAGCTTAAAATTTATGCAGTGACCATCGACCATTGCCCCAGCCCCTGCCCAGCTCCCAGCGCTCCTGGCACGTCGCATCAAATCTAAATTTTAAATAACTTAAAATTAGTGTGCGGAACGCATGACAGAGCCGGAAAACGATACTTCCGTTTTTTTCCACTCTCGACATGCTGCACTTCCGCCCTTCCGCCCATCCTTCCAACTCTCAGCCGCTGGCTAAACTCACTAAACTAAGCAAAACTATATTTTAGCAAATTTTGCCATTTTCTTTTTATACCCTGTACCGTATGGTCCAAGGGTATATTAAGTTTGTGCAAGCCGAAAATGTATGTAACATATAGAAGGAGACGTCGGAGACACCCCAAAGTTACCTAATATATGATCAGGGTGAATAGAGAAGTCGATATACCCATGTCCGTCTGTCCGTCTGTCCGTCTGTCCGTCTGTCCGTCCGTGTGAACGCCTAGATCTCAGAGATGGTAAGAGCTAGAGTTACCAAACTTTCACATTAGATCCCATATTATTCCATAGGAGGCAAGTTTATTTTATTTTTTTGATATCGGGGATAAATTATATAGCTCCCATGGGGGTGTTTGAGACGACCTCGACAAAAAAAAGCGTTTTAGATGAATAATTTATTTGTTTATGAAGATATCGTAACGAAATTTGGTATTCGAAAGTTTTTTATAGTTCCCAATCACTGTACCAAATTTGATCGAAATCGGTTGACTATATCATATAGCTCCCATAGGACCGATCGGCCAAAATAACTTTTTTAAAGAAAAATTCGCTATATTTCGTTGTTTAATAAAGATATCCTAACTAGATTTGGCGTTTGGAAATTTTTTAGACCATTTAAGCAATGTGCCAAATTTGAACAAAATCGGTTGACTATATCATATAGCTCCCATAGGTCCGATCTTCCAAAAAATCGATTTTTTAACAAAATTTGTTGTGTTTCGTTTGTTTGTTAAGATATTGGGACCAAATTTGACATTCGTGAGTGTTTTATAGTTCCTAAGCACTGTACCAAATTTAATCCAAATCGTTTGACTAGATCATATAGCTCCCATAGGACCAATCGGTCCAAAAACACGTTTTTTATACAAAATTCGATGTGTTTTGTTTGTTTGTAAAGATATTTGAAATAAATTTGGCATTCATATCTGTTTTAAGGTATTTAAGCACTGTGTCAAATTTTATTGAAATCGGCTGACTATATCATATAGCTCCCATAGGAACGATCGGTCAAAAAAAATGTTTGCTTAAAAATTCTTCTGTATTTGGTTTTTTGTGAAGAAATCGGACTTTATTACAAGCTAGTGGTACAGGGTATCCTAAAGTCGTCCGCGCCCGACTTTACGTCCGCCATTTTTTTTTTATTATTTTTTATCTGTGTTTCCTTTTAGTTTTTTTTCGGGTTTTGTTTTGTGCACTTGGCAAGTTGAGCAGAGGGCCCGCAACTCTAAGCCTTGTTTATGTGCCGTGCTACCAAAATGTCCAACCAATGCGGCTCACATACATAAGCACCCATACTAAGAAAGAGAGAGAGACTGCGTCAAAAGCGGGGTCTCTTGCCCCGGCCATCCATCCATCTGTGTGGAGTTCAGTTGGCCGTCCCTCCGTCCGTCTGTCTAATATTGCAATAACGAAAAATGCGGCTGGCACATGGCACAAAACTTTTTTTTGGCTATACACACATACAGTGTAAAAAATAAAAGATAGCCAAAAATTAGATTAGACTACCGAAAGTGCAGATACTCTTTCGGCGAAAAGCCTATGCGATCTTCGGAGTTGCCTTAGGTAAAATTTGAACACAGAGTATTGTAAAATTTCTCATATATCTTTGATTTTTGAAACCCAATCGGAACATTTTTTGGGTCTGACGTTAGATTTAAAAAAAATATATTTTGTTTTTTAATCAAATTTTAAAAACTTTGAGTTCTAGCCCCCATTTTTCTGAATGTTCAATGAATATGTAAAAATATTAGAGATGGGACTATGTCGGATAATGTCGTGAGTCACGAAATAATATATACGTGATGGAAGATTTTTTCATAATAATTTATTAGAACGTTTTATGGTTTTTGGAACCCAACAAGAAAATTTTTTTTAGCCTGAAGTTAGATTTAAAAAAAAATATATTTCATTTATTAATCAAATTATAAAAACTTTTAGTATTAGCACCTACGGTTCCTAATGCACAATAAAAAAACATATGAGAGATGGGACTATTTCGCAAATGTCGTGAGTCACGAACAAATTTGTGCATGACGGAATAGTTTTCCATGATGATTAATTAGGACGTTTTATGTAAAATGTGATACTTTAATAATGTAAACAAAAAACTAATTACAGATTTCTTCAGTCTCAAAAAATGATAAAATTTAATCATTTTTTTCCACGTAATAATAAGGAAAACCTTAGATCTTAGATAAACTCACATTCTCGGCTACATCGAACCATAAATAAAATACTAATAAATATTTCATTTTGATACACAGTTTAGTTTGATTTTAAAAATCCCTAATACCGTTGAGTGTTGCATTTTCCTCATAAATCAAAATCAAATATTAAAAAACATTTCGGACAAAATATAATTAAAGAAATCCCAGAAATTAGGAACTATTTCAGCTTTCGACCACGATTCCATAACATCTACACTTCTTCCCCGATTTTGGTGATCTTAATGCTCAAAATGTTCATAAATCAAATAATTCTTGTTTCAGCTCTAAAGCTTAAACAAAATTTCTTGTTAATAAAAAACAACCGACAATTTTTTTATGTTGATAAAGTTATTCGTAAAGATACACCTTTTCGATTTCATTCGTCTCTTGTATTCAGAAAAACATTTGCTTCGCGAGATATATACGAATAACTGAATAAAACATATCCCAAAAAACGAATTGTTATTCGAATAATTCGAAAACGAGTTCTTTAAAAAAAAAGAATTTCTCAAAAACAATTTTAAAACATTTCTTTATATCAAATATGACTTGACGACCCCAAAATTTCAATGCTTAAATTTATCCAGTATTTTTCCCATCCCAATGCCTCACCACATGAAAGAGAACCTATATTTGTTGTAGAGCAAAAGTCATTGAAATAATTGGAAGTCGATCCACATAAAATCAGTTTTATTATATAAGATCAAAAAATTTTGCAATATATTTATGTTCATAACTTACCAAAAACTAAAGTCAAAAAATATAGCATGGTATTTTTGTGAGAAGTTTCAAAAATTTTATGGAATTTATTCTTTTTGGACTGAAGTTTATTGATCTTAAAAACCCAATACGGAAAATATTTTTTGGTCTGACGTTAATGCTGAAAAAAAATGCTAAAATTTGCCAAAAAAACTCCAAAACATGTTTTAACAAAAAAACTCAAGAGCCCAAATCTCGTGTTACTCGGCCTCAAAAGCCTCTTAATTTTCAAGGCTGACTCGATGACCCTAAAAATTTGCAGGCTAGTGTTATGTCTTGTGATAATCGGGACTTTATCGAATATTTTCTCTAAACATATAAAACGAATCTATCATTGGGCCAGGGGCGGATCCAGGATTTTGGTAAGGGGGTCCAGAGAAATCTGTCCAGAGAAATCCATTAATAAAAATTGTGAAAAATATTTTTATTAGGGTTTTCTGATCCGAAGGGGGGTCGAACCGAAAGCCCCATGGGTCCACTCACTGCTTTGGGGTATATCTTTATCTTATCAAAAACTATTAAAAACAAAATATAGTGTGGATTGCCTTGTAAATGCTTTGGAAAATTGAAATAATTTCCAAAAAAATTTTAGGCCAATGCTTCACTTTAGCTACATTAAAATTAAATATTATTTTAATTTTTTATGTATCTTTTTATCTTATTTTAACAAAGTTAGAGAAATTTTTAAAAAAGCATGTATATAAAATTAAATAGAATTTTCTAAAAATCATATCGCACCTTGTAAATGGTGTGGAAAAATCTGAATAATTTACAAAACATTTCAAGCCTCCGCTTTAGCAATACAAAAAATATATTTTTTATAATTTTTTATGTATCTTTTTTTAATCTAATCTTATTTTAACAAAGATAGAGAAAGTTTGATTTCACGAATTTAAATACAATTTTAATTTTTAAGATACATTTTTTTGTTTTTTCCCATTTTATATAATTTTTTTCTTTTTTAGGAATTGTATAATAGCTTCAAGGAAATTATCAAATTATATTTTAGCAGCGCAAAAGGTATTTATTAAAAAAAAATCTCGACTAAATTTCTAAACCAAACAAATTACAAAATGGCTGCCAAATGGCTGTTCGTGTTTCTTTGCGATAAACTCTTCGCTAGTTGCAGATTTTTTACAGTGTATTAAAAAAAGCGAAATCTTTGCCAACATAAATTTACCGTTGGCCAAAATGGCCAAAAACGAGCCACGCCAGTTGCCAGTTAACTAGCAAAAAACAAAAGCAAAATAGGAAAACAGAAAGTAACAAGCGCAAAACGGACGAGCCAACTACCGTATATGAGCAACCATAGAATGAATGCCCTGCGTGTGTTCAGTCTATATGTTTATCTATTTATGTGTGAGTGAGTCAATGTGTGTCCGCCTGTGTGTGAGTGAGTATCTGTGTGTGCAGTTTACTGATTGCGGAAGCGGATTTGGTTATGTGGAAAGCTATGACCAGCCCTTAGCCTAGCATAGTTGAAACTTTATACACAACGAGCCCGCTCCTAGCTACGCGTTCTTGTTTTACTCTTTATCACACATTCGCTTTCCTCTCTCTCCCTATCGCTTTCTCTCTCCTCTCTCCGCTGTTTGTATTGTGTAGGGTGCTCAGAAAGCGCGCTAAATCGTTTAACGTAATCAACGTGTCGACATTTATAACTTTAAGTGCTGCAAAACACCTGCAAAAGTTCTCAGCCATATGTGCAGTTTAACCCCTGCGGCATTGCAATCGAACAAACACCAAGCACACATAGATACTCACACACACACAGATACACACATGAACACAAAGGACTAAGGACTAAGCAACATGTTGTGCTGCATAAACACAGTTCAAACCTAACCAGACCAGACTAACAACAACAACGACGTAGCGAAAACCCCAAATACAAACTCCAAAAACTAAAGCTCCAATTCGTACCAACTTCAGCTTGTTTCAGGGGGGGAAGGGGTTACCATTGAGCCGGAAAAGCTTCTAGCGTGAAAACCCGAAAATGTGTTACGAATGCGTACAAATATTTCCGCATTGTGTTCGTCACTCCAACACCATTGTACAACATGTTGGCAACTCTGCGACTGCGACTGTATCTGTAAGATACATTTGTAAGTGCGTTTGTAATTGTATCTGTGTGTGAGTGTGTGTTTGATTGTGTGCTATTTGCAGCCATTAAGGCGCACTGCAGCACACAATGAAAAAAAGATGAGCGTATCAATCAGAGAGAGCTGCCTGACAGTGGAATACGCTGCACCGAATTTTCAATTAATATGTTGAGGATTGGATACGTATTCAAGGGAGTGGGCAAGTAGGGAAATTGGAGAGGGAGTGGTTTTTAATGATGTTAATTTAGACTTCGTTAAAAAGTCCCATTTGGGTCTATATAAGGAATTGAAGGGTTTAAGTGTTATTCCAATCTTAATTATTTTTGCAGCATAGTATTCTTTCAGCCGAGTTTAATCTGTAGGGTATCCGTGGAGGGTATCCGTAGAAGGTATCCGTAGAGGGTATCCGTGGAGGGTATCCGTTGTGGCGTACTCTCAAGTGGAATTGGGTTCAGGTACACATGATATGAAAATAGAAAGTTGTTCTTTCATGGTCGCTGAAATCTACAAGTAAGTCGATTTTGTTTTAAACTAAATTGGCAGACAATTATGGAACTTGGCCGATTATTTTGAAAAAAATGAACACTTTTGATTTTTCATTTCTTAATTTCAAAATGGCGTCATTTTCTCAGCCCCCGAATCTCACTCCCTATTTTTAAACAATAATTTAAGCTTCCATACAAAACTTAAACGAATGCATAGTGCTATAAAATATCCCCTTCACTTACTATAAAAAACTCAACTTCTGCCACACCTCCTTGTTACCTGATCCATACATCACACATATCTCCTACACCTCCATCACAGCACTTAAAGGGTATACGAAAAAAAAAGAAAATGGCTGTTGCAAACGTAAGTAAAACGAAACGACTGTTAAATCACATCAATTTAAAGAGCGCATGTCAAGGGACGGATATTGAGTTGCATATCTCATAAATACACGCTGATGGGCTGATGGCGTTCCCGAGCTCGAGTCGCGTGACAGGCACAGTAGCTGGCCAGGAGACTGCCTGAATGACTGACTGACTGAGTGAATGACTGGCTGCCTCACGGAATGCCTGGGTGACTTACTGAATGATGGATGGATGAATTGTTGTGCTGATGCTACTCCACTGATGCAGCCGCTTCGGCAGCCATTTTCTTTTCGATTTGTGTGTTAAAAAATGTACATATTTGTATATCAGCTGTTTAAGCTGATACATATTACATAAGAGGCAATTTTAAGTTTATTTTACAGACATTTTTCTTCACTAATTTGTCAACTGTCTTCAGTTGCTGCGTCCTTCCTTATTACATATTGCCATTGTGGTTAAGCAAGGCTTTTGTGTCCTTTGGTTATCAAAGGCTTTCCATATATATTAAGTAAAGTGGGTTGAAATTGAATTATTACTTACTTACTTACTCTGCTCTTCTTTGTTGCATTAACTCAAAGTGGAGCAAAGAGACTTTACTTATTCATCCTGTCCAAAATTCCAACTGGATATTTGGACAAGCGGGGTCATAGAAATTTTCAGAGTCGTCTTAATAAGTATTTTTATTCAGCAGCAAGAAGCGTCTAGACGGTATATCCTTCTTGTGCCAATATCGACAAATGGATTTTGGATTTTTACGATCTGTTAGTATCTACACCTGGTTAAGATATTTTTTTCTACCCATCCCCGGCTTAAAACTCTGTTAATATCTAATGAGAGCTTCGGAAATTTGTACTATGGAAATGCAATACCGGCTCGATATGTAGTAAGTATCAGGTGCGGATCTAGGATGTGGTCTTGGGATGGGTTCATCACTTCAAAGAATATGTATATCTGAGCTTTTTTTTTTTGTGGCGGTGGGAAATGATCTAAGAAAGGATCAGATTCTGCTAGGTACCTGGCTTCCTCTGAAATGACTGATAATGACGTGGTAGACGAGTGCGCTAAGTAAGGATCAGCGTTAGCCTTGGCTCTCCCGGTTACGGTTATAAAAAGACCTCTGATAAATCTAGTACCAGAGATCACAAAGTTAGTCAGATCTGAGGCAAAACGACAATTGGACACTATTTCCGGTTGTCGCATATCCCGTGCAAGATACAACCCAATGCGAACTACTGAGCTCTTGAGATTCCCTAATAGCAGGACTAGGGTAGTGATTGAAATTGTAACGGGCCACTTCACCTTTTGATTGAGAGGATGTATATTCCCCACAATGATTTATGTACCAACTACGGAGATGAGGAAGAGATCGAACACCTATTGTGCCTATACTTCCATGTACTTCTAAAGAAACGCTTTCTGGGACAGCCCTTTTTTGATGACCTGGTCTAAGAAGTGTACCCATAACATGCTTACTCTTTTTATGATTAGGTGCAATTCTATTTTACCTCCCATACACCCAACATCTATACTCTACTCCCAAAACCAAGTGTCTCTGAGTCTACCTAACGTAATCTATCTCCCTTTTAATTTTAAAAACGCTTTTAATTTCCTCTGAAATCATATTAAAGGTCTTTACCACTGACTTCAGAACCCGAAAGCTACCCCCGAGGATCCGCCACTGGTAAGTATGCATACGGACCAATTCGAGAAAAGTAATGAGTGCTAGCGAATAATTTTACGATTTTGGATATATTCTCGTTACAATTCATTTTTGTCCAGAATTGTTAGCTTAATGTTACTCTCATTTTTTGGAGCCGACACTATTACGAATTTACTTATATTATTTACGAAAATAGATTGGAATCTCAAACACAAAAAAAATTATTTTATCTCATAAGCTGTGGTTATCAGAATTTTATTGAGGTTTTAATATTTCTAATATTCGAAATTTATTTTTTTCTGCAATATTACCCATAAATCCATCCGAATAAACAAATTTTTAAAACACATAATTTTAAAGGTAGCACCCTACCAAAATAGAATATACCCTGATAGAACTGTAATCAATCAATCTGTTTAAAATGAGGATTTTCCTTGAAGGAATGCGAGGACGGTAAGTCTTCTAAGATCGAAAATAATTTTTCACAAATAGTTGCTATCTTTGGTGGCGGCTCTAACTAATCCACCATCTTCAAAAATTAAATTTCATTTGGATTCGGACTGACTTCAAGCCGAAAAATCTAACCCTAAGACAAGCTGTCCTAAAGTTTCAAAGCACTCGATTGTTCAATTTTCGTACTTTAACTACACAAAATACAAAAAAATTCTTTTCTTTTTAAGGAAACAATTTCAAGAAGTCACTCTCTTCTTTTGCGTGTGTGTATGTGCATGTGTGGGCGTATCAAACTTTTTCGACTTTCCTAAACGACTTAAAGTTGACTTGCAACAAACTTTGCCATACAATCAACGTACATCCTTACTTACATATACATTGCATGACATATGACATATCCGGCATATGTACGCCATTTTGTCTTGCAACAGTTAGTCAGTTTCCGTTGGTCAGCTAAGCAGCGTTACTCAGTTGTACCGTTATGCAGTTAAAGCTCGTTATACCGTTATTTTCGGTTGGAATTTTACGAACCCCGTTTAGTTGCTCTTCTCAACTGGTAGCTGGTCTAAAAATGATGCCAATAACACGCACAAAAGTAGGCAACAAAAAAGGCCAAACAGCAAATGCCACATGCCGCCATATTGTTGTGCCTATTGTTGCTTGTGTTGTCCTTGTTGTCCATGTCCATGTTCATGTTCATGTTCATATAATGTAGTTGGCTTGTTCATTGTTTTAACGTCACGTATTACATAATAAACTGCTGCGAATGGGCCAACAAATTTAATAACAACTTCCATTACTAATAAACACAGGCCACGTCTGCAAAAGTCACACATGTGTCGGCCGGTCTGTGGGCGTTATCAGATGGGGTCTTGAGTTTTAGTCCCTGACGCATATATATCTAATTCATAGAACGCTTATTATAAACATTTGGCACTTGTGAACGGCCAGCCCCATGACATGGCCAAAACAGAGACAATAAGTTGCTACATCTTTCAGTTCTTTGCCTTGTGCCGGCTGGTCTAACATTTGCTATATTTTGTTTATTAAATCCAAATAAAAATAAACATTATTAAAAGAACGCCCACAGCAAAGCCTACAAGCCAAAAACAAAACAAAAAAAAAGAAATAGAAACAACAAATAGCCAAATAGCCAAACCAACAAGGCCAACAATTTTGCGGTTAATTTCGCTGGCAATCATATCTTTACATATAAGTACAGTCTGCACTGGATGTGGTGAATGCGTTGACAGCCAACGCTGAGGGACAAATATATAAAGCAATGTATGTGACATTGAATCGATTTTTAATGCTTTCAATAATAAACTTTTTTATAGGTAAGCCAAAAATTTTTTAGGTGTACATATATTGTTTTTTGTTTTTTAAATGCTTTTCTAAATAAATAATAATTTTTTTTTGTCCCTTACCGGAAATGGTTTGAATATAAGGTAGAATAGAGCGTAACTATCAGGAACCAGGAAATCCAGGCTCTTATTGTATATAGAGCCTCTTGTACTGGCACTCTATCTGCTGAAAGAAGTAAAATATTTCAAGGGATTGGCTTTTTGACCTGAATATGGGAAAGATGATGTTGACACGCCTTTACTTAAACAATTATGGTGTCTTAGATTAATATTTATTGTATGCCTATTAATTAATAATCAAAAATCTAGAGTTGCAGGTCAAAGTGGAAAATGAGTTCCAGACATACACTGCTGGTCAAAATAACTTGACCGCTGATAAAATTGATTAATGAGTTTTCCTCATTTTGCGCTTGTTTCATGAATAAAAAAAAATTTAATTTTTCCAAGATGCAAAGCTGAAACTATCCAAATTTTTTGAGCCCCCTTTTTTGTATGAAAATGACAAAATAGTTGAAAATAATATGAAAACAAAATACACTCAATGGTATTTAGCATCCTTGGAATTCTTGGACAAGTTTTGGCAACATCTCAAGTTCGATATTGCTTCACGTTGATTGTAGCCAGTTCCAGAGATCTATTTGAATTTTTGGTCGATGTATTCTGACTTCTCGATCGAGCTTTGATAAGAGCAATTTAATCGGGTGGTTGTGAAGGATGATTCTATGTTTTTCTCAGCCTCATAGAATAGATTTTAATTCGATCTGTTTCAGCAGAGCGCTAACAAATAAAAATGGATGTGATATTCGGAATATCCATAAATTTCGATATCACCCCAACCAATTTGCATCTTTTTCTAAAAATTTCACGCTGGCAAGTATAGCAAGCCACATACTTATAAAGTATCTTCTTTATTTTAAAATACATATTTGCTTAAAAAAAAAGCTTTATGTTGCACTACCCCAAAAGGAAAAAAAAATAAAACTTTCTAAATTTCAGAAATTATAAGAGATGCGTCCTGCTGGTACCCTCCTCGAGGAAGAAGTATTCATAATTCTATTAGTGGTACCTTTCCTAGATCACCCTCTGCTGGGTACCCGAATAACTCTGAAATGGCTGATGATGGTTTAGACGAGTTCGCTAATTAAGGACGCTACCCTTGGCTCTTCCGGTTACGTATATAAAAAGACCTCTAAATGTAGCACCAGAGACTACAAAGATATTCAGATCAGCGGCATAACAACAATGGGACACTATGTTCGTTTGTCCGCATACCACCTAAAGTGAACTACTGAACTCCTGGGAGTCACCAAGAGCAGGTCTAGGATAGTGACAATAGTTATCTCTTTATAGTTAAGCCTTCAAAAACAGTTCGCCTCTATGGAGGATTTGTTTTAAGGCTCGTTAGTGTCTCCCGATACTTTAATAACGTCAAATAGTAAATCACATTTAGGATTCATTTCCTTAATAAATTATAATATTTTCAAATAGCGTTTACAACTTCATATAAAATACATTTTCTTTAAAAGTTTTATTCAAAAAATAGAAAATAGCCAATCTCAGATTTACAATACTTTAGCCGCAAAATGCAAAAAAACATCAGAATCCATTTGGATTTCGGTAAAGATAAGGAATTATGTCAAAAATTAAAAATATTCTCATTTTGCTCAAAAACCTTTATGATGTGTACTCATAATTGCTTAAACAAGTGATGAATTATAAGCGCATAAAATTTTAAAAAAGTTATTAAATTTTTATATAACTTTTAAAGTTCCTAAGTTGGCAAAAGACGCTAAAATTTAGTATTTTTGCCTAAATAATCCAAAGTCGTCAATCGATTGCAATAAATGTTGTAAAATGATATTTTAATTGAACTCCAGCCACACATATGTTGGCCAATTCAGAAGGAACAGGGTTATCGGTTTAAAAGCTTATTTCTTCTAAGACGTGTTTGTGGCTATAACTTCGGAAAGAGATCTGACAAAAAAAAAACATAACCCACACCAGCTCTGGGCAGTCACAGAGAATATGTCAGGTGATTTCATCTTCCTCGAGACAGAGTCTGCACTCTAAAGAATCCGAAAGGCGAATTATCTGTAGAGGGTAAAGGGTGATTCATTTAGACCTTTTTTTTTTAATGATTTGGCAAATGCAAATTTCATCTGACAGTGTGTTGGCCAGATAAGTATGCTAACAGGAGTCTGCCAAGACCTTTAGTCTTATCTAGAGGTTTGACTGCCGCTTTTGCTTGTCGCAGCCTGGATAAGGACAACCAGTATCTCCTGCAACTCAAGGTGGAGGCACCCTTTCGAGCTAGTTCCTGAATGTCCAGCTACCCAACATAGCACGACCCTCTTCCAGGAGGAAATGAGACAGGTGATTATGACATTATTTAAGCATGCTGGAGGAGACGCCCCAAGATGATAAGGCCATAATAGACAAATTGATAGGAAGATATATTTTTTATTCTTTGCGATTTTCTTCCCATTCAATTCTAACTAATTGATCTTCGATCCTTTTTTGCTCTCTCACCAATCCGTTAAGACGGTGGCATATGTCAAAATTTTCCGATAGAGTGGTGAGAGATAAGAAAAGAGGAGAATCATGTTGCAAAGATTTTCGCTAGAGGAAGCAATATAATTCGACGAAGTAAAATATTTTGTATCTTACATAAAGAGATTTTTCTCTAGGCAGCTCTCTTATTTTACTTCTTCCCAATTTTCGCTCAATCGATTAACTACTGTCCACACACACTTTTTGTTGTTTTAATATATATAAGGTTGTCAAAAAAGTCTTGCGGTATTTTTATTGAATTTTCAATTGTTCATAAAATTGGTTATAATAATGCGATTTAAGTCAAATATGCGCCGTTTTGTTCGATGACGAGTTCCCAACGAGATGCCAACTTCATAATGCCCCTCTTATAGAAGCTCGCTTCCCTATTGTCAAAAAACTCGGAGAGCCAATTTTCACAGGACTCTCTTGTGGACAACTTCCGATTACCAAGCGCGTTCGTCATGGACAGAAATAGGTGGTAATCACTTGGTGCGAGATCCGGACTATACGGTGGATGCAAAAGAACCTCCCATCCGAGCTCCCGGAGCTTCTGGCGCGTCACCAAAGATGTGTGTGGCCTGGCGTTGTCCTGGCGTTGTTGATGGAAGACAATTCGGCCTCTGTTGATCAAAGATGGCCTCTTCTGCATGAGTGCTGCATTCAAGCGGTCCAGTTGTTGGCAGTACAGGTCCGAATTGAGCGTTTGGCCATAGGGGAGCAGCTCATAGTGGATGATTCCCTGCCAATCCCACCAAACACACAGAAGAACCTTCCTGGCCGTCAATCCAGGCTTGGCCACCGTCTGGGCAGCTTCCCCGCTTTTCGACCACGACCGTTTACGCTTCACGTTGTCGTAAGTGATCCCACTTTTCATCGCCAGTCACCATCCGCTTCAAAAACGGGTCGATTTTGTTGCGATTCAGAAGCGATTCGCATGCATCCATACGGTCAAAAATGTTTTTTTGCGTCAAGTCGTGTGGCACCCATACATCGAGCTTCTTTTTCAATCCAAGCTTCTTCAAATGGCTTATAACGGTTTGATGACTCATGTTCAGCTCTTGGCCGATGCTACGGCTGCTACTATGCCGGTCTCTTTCGATCAATTCAGCGATTTTATCGCAATTTTCGACAACAGGCCTTCCGGGCACCGTGGCGCATCTTCGATCACCTCTGCACCAGAACGAAAACGTTGAAACCATCGTTTTGCGGTGGAAATGGAAACTGTATCGGGTCCATAAACTGCACAAATATTATTGGCAGCATGAGATGCATTTTTGCCTTTATCGTAGTAGTACTGTAAAATATGCCGTATTTTCTCTTTATTTTGCTCCATATTTGCGACGCTATAACTCACGAACGACTAAAAGCAAACAACAATTAATCAAACACGTGTTAGCACGTGAAAAGAGCTTTCAAAAAGCTCTAGCGTGAACCGATGCGACGAATACAACTAGAACTACGCGCTTGAAAGACAAGCTTGCGGAAATACCGCAAGACTTTTTTGACAACCTTATATACTATATATAGTAACTTTGTCCATTGTACTTACCGTCTTGTTGCCAAGATGCTTGACGCGGCAGCCGAGATATGCGGATTTGCCCACCAGGGATGTAATATTCCTTGGCATCGTCACATCAAAATATGGCTCATTCCATTTATGTCCATGTGGATAATGTAATGGCGGCAGATGTGTGGGCTTTGGAGCTTTGGATCTACATTATTGTGATTGTTGTTATTTACAGATTGCCTCTGGTAGCACATTGTTAGGCCTGGAAGATAGACAAAAGGAAGGAGTAGGAGATGTTAGTAAGTAAGAGTAGATAAGAACGCGGCATGTACAAGATTTATCTATAAGATAAAAACAAAAGCAACTTTTTATTGTCAGACTTAGATGCTTGAATTGCGTCCTTTTTTTTTAGCCGGAAGTTTGTGTTTTTTTGAGTTTAATGGCGGCGCCATGGCCGCAAGTGTCGCGACAATTGCACAAAAACAAATTGAAATATATTTGTGCCAGCTAGGGGGGTGTTGGGGTTGGGAACTTCTTGTAACTTAAGTGCCCAAAAGACTTGCCCGGCGTGCGTCTAACAAATTGTGTATTAATATGGCAGCCAGCTGCTTATCAGGCGCCCCAAAATGGCGCACCTACAAACAAAATGGCACCACACACACGCACACAAGTGACTGCTTAAGTGCTGCACACACACACACACACACACATACATTTATATTATATATTAATGTTTAAGTGTAGCTAGCCAAAATGACACGAAAGAAAAATGAAATGAAACTTGGAAATGTGCAAAATAAAAATAAAAATAAAAAAAATGGCAGAAACTACTTTCTACTACTACAACAACTACAGCACCTGAACACATGTTGTATGTAGTTTAATTAAAACGATGACACAAGACACAGACACAGAGACACACACACAGAGACACACTCACACACACACCTAACACACTAATGCACATTGACACACACGTGCACACAGACATGCCAAACTGTCAACGTAATGCCGCCATGTCATTTGTTGCGCCATTTTGTTGTTGTTGTTGCTGTTGTAGTTTGTGCCCGTTTTTATAACCCTTGCAGGTCGTATTAACTATATTATGGAGTTTGTATGGAGCAGACAACAACTAGATTTCGGACTATTTGAGAGAGACATCAAAATTTGTGAGTCTGTTTAAGGAATTTTTATTAGCCTGCCATTAAAAGATATATAGCCATGTTTTTGGCTGGCCATCCTGACCATAAAATGGACTATAAAAAGTAACCACTAAGTGACCAGTTTGATGTAGCTATATGCTGCCAAAAAAAAATTATGGTTATTGGTTAAAGAAAAACAAAAATATTTGGTACATAAACATGACTACAAATGGGTACAGACTGTACTTAAGAGACAAGTCCATTGAGGCTGTAGAAGAGTCATTAAATTTAATATTTTAATAGAGCTATTTTATGAGGATGAAGTATTTGGCAGCTTTTCGGGTACTTGATGAGAGTGTATATATCAGTTCTTCATGCTGTATTTTATCAACAAGCTAATTCATATTTCTAGCGGTTAGTTCTTGTAGTTTTCTCCTACTCTACTTTGAGGAACTAAATATTTGTCAGTTTTTCCGACTCTGCGCTTCCGACTTGAATTCGCAGTCGTGTTTGGATTTGGATTCGGATTTGAATTTGGATTCATATTTGAATTCGGATCTAGATTCGGATTCGGATTTAGATTCGAAGTCGGACTAGGATTGCGAGTCGGATTTGGATAAAGATTTAGATTCGGAATCGGATTTGGATTTGTATTTAGGTTTGGAGTGGGATTCGGATTTGCATTTGGATTTGAATTTGGACTTGGATATGGATTCGGCTTTGGATTCGGAGTCGAATTTGCATTTGAATTCGGATTTGAATTTGGATTTGGATTCGAACTCGGAGTTTGATTTGGATTCGGATTCGGATTTGGATTAAGATTCGAAGTCGGACTTCCTTCGCAATCCTTTGCGAGTCGGATTTGGATAAAGATTTAGATTCGGAATCGGATTTGGATTTGTATTTAGGTTTGGAGTGGGATTCGGATTTGCATTTGGATTTGAATTTGGACTTGGATATGGAGTCGGGATCGAATTTGCATTTGGATTCGGATTTGAATTTGGATTTGGATTCGAACTAGGAGTCGGATTTGGATTCGGATTTGAAGTCGGAATTGGATTGGGATTCGAATTTGGAGTGGGACTCGGATTTGCATTTGGATTTGAATTTGGACTTGGATATGGGTTCGGCTTTGGATTCAGAGTCGAATTTGCATTTGAATTCGGATTTGAATTTGGATTCGGATTTAAAGTCGGAATTGGATTGGGATTCGATTTTGGATTCGGAGTTGGATTTGGATTTAAATTTTGATGTGAATTCGGAGTCTGATTTGGATTCGGATTAGGATTTGCTTTTGGAGTCGGACTTGGATTCAGAGTCGGATTTTGATATGGGTTTGGATTCAGAATCGAAATCGGATTTGGAATTGGATTCGGAATCGGATTTGGATACGGATTTGGAGTCTTTCCGGAGCAACGTTTTCCAAGCAGAGATCCTTGCCAGTACGAGGCTTTGATCTGCTTGAGCAACACCGGCTTGGAAACCGGTGCAATAAACATAGTTTCGGATAGCCAGGCAGCCATTAAGACACTTCGAGCACTCTCTTCCAACTCGAAGAGAGTCAACAACGGCCCCACATCTGCTCAAGAGATGGCACAGCAGTTTATTATTAGCCGCATTTGGGTGCCAGGACAACAAAATATTACAGGAAATGAAATAGCAGATGAATTTGCCAGACAGGGCACGACCTCGACCCTCCTACCCGAAAGAGGATACTCGTACTATGGCCACTTTCAAGCCACAAACAAGAGAGAAATTTGGATCTCACATAAATTCTGTTATACCACAGAATACATTCCGTTGCACAATCAATCGCCAGATATGGCTTTAAATTGACCCAAAAAGATCCATAAGGCTCTGTGGGCTCAAACGGTCTTAGTGTTCGGTAGTTGTCAGGGCGATGTCGGAACACATGGGACCAGAATGAATGTTCCGAGCCAAGACTTTTAGAGAAGCTGCAAAGACGAAGATGAAGTTGAATCAGTGGAACACTTCTTCTGTTCCTGTGAGCCTGTTTGTAGATGTAGGAATAATCATCTGAATAGCTACTTCCTTCATAACCTAACTGAGCTGTTATCTATATGACTGAGGAGGAATGCTAGTTACATAGTGGCAACGGGATGGGAATTACTTATTAAAAGAAAGAGCATTTGAATAGCCTCTATACAATATATTTGTTTTAGCATGAGGCAAAGGGAAGACATTTTTATTATCTCATTAATTTTAATTTTAAGGGTATTCAAAATTCTTTGCTGTACCTTCTCCTAGCTATTTCGCGATTTTTAGTTGCTTCTTTTGTGTAAGTCTAACTTAAATTGTGAAAATGACAAGCTGCTTGTAGCCCGGGTTCAAGTATCCGAGCTCTATGTCCTCTAAATGGTGTTGTTTTTGTTGTTGTAGTGAATCCCGCGCATTTTATTTCTGTGTAGGGTGCTCGCAGGCTAATTAGTATATATGTAACTCTACCCAACTAGGACTTTGTCGAAAAGGGTCATACAGACTGACAAGGGTTAACAGGAATGTGTGGGGTTAACACCCCAACCCAAACTGCACTAAACTAAACTTTTTTTCAAGCCCATTGCAAGTTTTTGGTGGGGTTTCGGAAGAAGTTAATAAAGTTACGGAAATTATTTGGTGGATGCTGCAAGCAGAGCGCTAATTCAATTGAGAGCTTCAAGTTTTGTGGCAAATTGCATTGCTGGCCAAAAGAATTTCGTTGTACGTTGGCAATTGAGAGGTTTCCACTGGTCAAACGATTTAGCCTGGACACAGTGCAATCAATTTCCAAGCAAAAAGGGCGAGCAGAAAGAGACAGACAGAGACAGAGCATGTTTATTTAAGCAGCCAAAGTGTCGTCGTTTAGCCAAGTTCTCCAAGAATTGCCTGCAGCGATGGCAGTAAATTCCATAAAACTTCAAGAGTGCCAGCCCCGAAGCACTAGAAGCGCCTTTGACAGGATTAAAATATGCATAGGCAGGCAGCAGGCAGGCAAACTGCAGTCAGAGACTGTGCCTGGTCAGAGCTTAAATTGATGCAGGGGAGTGAGGGGGTGACGAGAAAGACGAGCAACGACAGAGAGAAATGAATAGAGAAATACATTTCAAGGCAGAGTACACAATAAATAAATGTGCCTGTGCATTGCTTTTATATGAATGTAAATAGCTATAGCAGCTATACAAATACACGCACATACTGAGTGTATCTATGTGAGTGAAGAGTGGATGTATATGAGGTCTATCAATAGGCGGCTGTCAGAGCTGCTCATCATCAACAAGTCCACAAAGAGGTGTGGTGGGTGCAACACGACCAACTGATTCATTTTGCAAAGAGTTGGGAAACCATATCTATGCGAGCTGCTTTCAATTACAGTGCGGCACAAAAGTATGCTACGTATAGAATGCCATTAAAGTGAATACCGAAAATTGATTGAAGCTTTTTAGGCGAAAATCAAAATTGAAATTGTAACGAAATCGTCATAGACCAAATTGAGATGTCACTTGGCCAAAAATGAATTTGAAATTTGGTACAAAAACGTGATTTGTGGAAACCATGGAGCTATCTCAAAATCCTTTAATAACTCTTTCCTTTAAATATTAGACCAATTATAGTCCATCAGAGTTGCTTTCAGTAGACAGATATTCACAATCTCTTGAGAAGACCTAATTGGCGCTATCTCAAAATCCTTTAACAACTCTCTCCATTAAATTTCAGATCAGATTTAGAATTTCTAGCTTCCAAATTTAAAAAAAAAATTAAAATCCTGCTTCACTCAATTAAATCCACAATCTCTTACTACTACTACTACGAATTCTGGACTCCTAAGTGGAGCATAGAGCCCTCTCGGGGATTGCCACCTTGTCGTGGTGAGGGACGATGAATCCAAGAGTGAGGTCGGTGGTAGCAAAGCTCTCGGTAGGGCTACCCATGCCGCTAAGGTCGAGGAAGTGCTCCTGAAGCTAAGAGCAGTCCACAACAAACCCTGATGCCTTTTTGGCAGCCACATTGCCATCAGGTAAAGCGTCTGTTTCCCCATATCAGGGACGGCTTCTAACTAAACAATCTTTGAACCCATCACTCATTGATTCTCATAAAAGATGTCTGAATAACATGGAACACAACAATAATGGAAACATGTCTTCAAGGCGTACCCAATAATCATTGGTCAAACCTCCTTTTACGGCAGCCAGCACAGGGGATTTGAAGATGCTAATTTCACGTTATAATGACAACACTATGAATGTAACCACAATCTCTTGAAAATATTCTAATTTAAAGCTATTTCCAAATCCAACTTAAGCTCTCAAACTATTTCAATGCTATTTTATGCGCATAAACCCTTTAAATCAATTTATTCAAGCTTAAATCCCTGAAAATTTCCACAAACGGCCGTTATATGTTTTCACTTCATTTCATTTAACAAAAAAGAAATAATAACAATACACAAATTCGTCCTTCCAAATGAAATTTATGATAGAGAATATGCGATTAAATTAAATGCAATGACAAACAGCAACAATATACCATTAAAGCAACTAAACAAAAGATTATGCCGACCACGCGGCGTATACGTAATGTAAGCACAAAACCCAAACTAAGAGTATAAAGAAAATTAATTTGGCTATAAATCAATTAAATGCGCTGTCAAAATGTATGGGAAGTTTGCCGCCATACTAAATACATACATACATATATGCTAACATATACATATATAAAACAGCAGCGTATAAATTATGTTTGTATGGCCGGCATATTACGCATACGACACGTGCAACCAATTCAGCAAGTCATAGAGCCAAGGGCCGCAGGCAGAGAAGAAATAGAGAGCGTCTATAGTTAAGGTTTGGAGGGGGGTAGGAGAGGGTGGTAGTTGTCAGAGGAGGCGAGTGACAATTTATGATTGATTCGCTTTGCGGCATGGCGACCACAACGACAACAACGAGCAACAGCCAACAACCAACAATTGTTCATTTGCATATGGGTGTTGTTCTTGTTGTTGTGTTTGCTTACATTGTTGTATTTGTCGTTGTTGTTGTTGTTCTTGCGGCAACGGCTATCGTGCGGCCATTTTGAGCTTCCTGTGTTTTGCTAATGAACGACGGTCGAACCGTGCACACAGTTCTGTATGTAATTAATCATTTAAAGGATGCTATATGGGAACTGTAAAGTCGTCTCTGGGTCAAAGGCTTTATATACTAAAAGGGGGCGGAAGGAAGGCGACATTAAGGGGCGTACGCTTATTTTACGCAAAATTAGAACGGCATCCGCAGTAGTCAAACTAACGACAAAACAATTGCCCATGACAAGGCAATGTACCTGAAGAGGATGAGCTGGCTGAACAAGGATGAGCCTGAGGGTTGTTGGCACATATAAAAATGAAGTCGGAATGCTTAACGCGGACATAATGCTTGGTCATTAGCGGCTGAAGGTAACTAATGCAAGGTCATATATTTATGAACAATGAAGCTCCTGGGAAAACCAAAAATAAAAGAAATTGTGGAAAGAAGACGGAAGTTGTTTGGTAAATAATTATGACACGTGTGTAACATTAGGCGGAAAATTTCTTTCTATTTGTGATCAAGATTTTGAAGATAAAGCGAACTTGTGCTTTGTTTAGAAATCCAATTATATATATTAATTGGAGTGTAACTATTAACCTGCACCTGCTGTTTATCGACTTCGATTCAGTAGACAGAGCAGCGATATGGCGTGCATTAGCGAGGAAAGGCGTACCAGTCAACATCGTATCGATAGTAAAAGCGATGTACGATGATGCAGACTTGGCGGTACTACACAACACGAAAATTAGTGCACCTTTTCAAACAAGCAACGGTGTTAGGCAATGATGCCCCTATGAGAGATGTAAGCAGGTCTAGGCGTGGGATTACGTGGAGTCTCACCCGTCATTTGGAAGACCTAGATTACGCGCACGACATTAGTCTCATCTCTCATTAGCTAAGTGATATCCAAGCCAAAGTGAATGATCTCGAGATCCTTGCCAGCAAAGTTGGATTCTCGATAAACGCATCTAAAACCAAAGCGATGCGCCTCAGTCATACCAGCTAAGGAAGCATAACCACCTGCGGAAACACTATCGACTTTTTGTCAATAGTTTCTCATACCTTGGTACCACAATTTCCACCAGTGGAAAGTGGTGGATGAGGATATAGAGAATCGTCTAAGCAAAGCGCGATTAGCATTTGGACGCTTATTCTGCATATGGAGAAACCAGCAAATGAGCATAAGAACAAAGCTGAGGATCTTCAATGCGAGCGTCAAGTCCATCTTGCTGTATGGCAGCGAAACGTGGAGAATAATGTCAAAATTACAATCATTCGTCAAAAAGTGCCTAAGAATTATATGCGGGATATTCTGGCTTAACAGGATATCAAACGCGGAACTATGGCACTACACTAGTGAAGTTCCTATCTGCACACAGATAAGGACACGCAAGTGGCGTTGCATTGGCCATGCTCTGAGAAAAGACCTAAGCAGCATTGTCAGGATGGCTTTGGAATGGAATCCACAAGGAAGCAGACATGTTGGAAGGCCAAAGCAACCTGGCCTTGTACAACACTAAACGAATTGTCCAAACACAACATCAGCTGGGACACAGCAAAGCAAATTGCGCCAAACAGAGTCCGGTGGAAAGTTCTTGTCTAAGCCATAAGCTCCCTGGAGGATTAATTGATTTGACTTTCTGAGGAGAAACTTATTTTAGCGTGCTATTTATATTTTTTAGGGTGAAAAAATAGTTTGGGTTTTGATTTTTATACCCTGTACCGTATGGTACTAAGGGTATATTAAGTTTGTGCAAGCCGAAAATGTATGTAACATATAGAAGGAGACGTCGGAGACACTCGAAAATTACCTAAAATATGATCAGGGTGAATAGAGAAGTCGATATACCCATGTCCGTCTGTCCGTCTGTCCGTCCGTGTGAACGCCTAGATCTCAGAGATGGTAAGAGCTAGAGTTACCAAACTTTCACATTAGATCCCATATTATTCCATAGGAGGCAAGTTTATTTTATTTTTTTGATATCGGGGATAAATTATATAGCTCCCATGGGGGTGTTTGAGACGACCTCGACAAAAAAAAACGTTTTAGATGAATAATTCGTTTGTTTATGAAGATATCGTAACGAAATTTGGTATTCGAAAGTTTTTTATAGTTCCCAATCACTGTACCAAATTTGATCGAAATCGGTTGACTATATCATATAGCTCCCATAGGACCGATCGGCCAAAATAACTTTTGTAAAGAAAAATTCGCTATATTTCGTTTTTTAATAAAGATATCGTAACCAGATTTGGCGTTTGGAAATTTTTTAGACCACTTAAGCAATGTGCCAAATTTGAACAAAATCGGTTGACTATATCATATAGCTCCCATAGGTCCGATCTTCCAAAAAATCGATTTTTTAACAAAATTTGTTGTGTTTCGTTTGTTTGTTAAGATATTGGGACCAAATTTGGCATTCGTGAGTATTTTATAGTTCCTAAGCACTGTACTAAATTTAATCCAAATCGTTTGACTAGATCATATAGCTCCCATAGGACCAATCGGTCCAAAAACACGTTTTTTATACAAAATTCGATGTGTTTTGTTTGTTTGTAAAGATATTTGAAATAAATTTGGCATTCAGATCTTTTTTAAGGTATTTAAGCACTATGTCAAGTTTTATTGAAATCGGTTGACTATATCATATAGCTCCTATAGGAACGATCGGTCAAAAAAAAAATTTTGGCTTAAAAATTCTTCTGTTTTTGGTTTTTTGTGAAGAAATCGGACTTTATTACAAGCTAGTGGTACAGGGTATCCTAAAGTCGTCCGCGCCCGACTTTACGTCCGCCATTTTTTTATATTAAATTCACTAACATCTTAGTTACTGTAAGATTGTAGAACATATTTTCTCAAAAATATTTACACGTAAATTCTGAGATATAATATGCATAAAATAAAGACTCTAGACTTTTTAACAAACAATTAACAAAAACCCATGAAAATTAATAACTTAAAACCTAACTTACAACTAACTTAGGAACTAACTTTATTCTAATGATCTTTTTAATCATCTACGCAAAAATACTAAATTTTTCGGCTTATAATTCATAACACGTTTAATCAATTATGGGTACACATCATAAAGATTATTGAGCAGAAAAAATTATTTTTTTCATTTTTAGTATTATAATTCTTCATCTTTACCGAAATCCAGATGGATTTTACTGTTCTAATCTTGCCTAGCTATTTTCTATGTTTGAACAAAGTTTTTAAAGGAAATGTATTTTAAAATTAATTGTAAACGCTATTTGAAAGTATCATAATTTATTAAGGATCTCTGATCTCTCTGATTTAAAATAGCCATGATTTTTTAATTTAGCCTTTTTGTTGACCGTGTTTGTCTAAATAAGTATTATATTTGCAGGAACTTTATTTACTATTTGTTTTTATTAAAGGGACCGAAGACTAACAAGGCGTAAAAAAAATCTTCCCTAACCGAACGATCAGTATTTGTATTAAAAATGCTTAGCTATAAAGATAAATTCTTGCAGCCATTGTTCACAATGAATTTTGACAGCTCACAACTGCCTGAATTGGAAAAGTCATTCCAAAAAATCTGGTTTCCATAAGCTAACGAAAACGTAAAAAAATACCAGCTTAATTAGTAAGTCTCAAAATTGAATTTAAGGAACTTCCTAAGCACTACTGTAAAACCCAACACCATTTTGTTATTTTATGTTAATTTAAGACCACTGCAGTGTCCAAAACTACCTGAGTCTTTTGCAAGCAAAGTGCTTCCCAATCCCTTTCCTAGAAAATTCCAAGAAAAACCAAGGCGAAAGCTATTAAGTGTACCTAGAATATATTTTAAAATCTGCTCGTATAAATCAGAAAACTGTCTTTCCATCAACGGACAAGCTCCGTCCCAGAGACAAGACCAGACAAGAAAAGACACTCCCCTTCAATGGCATAAAAAAACGAAACATAAATAAAACAGAAAAAAAAAGTAGCAAAAGATAAAGACAACGAAAGAAAGAAAAAAAAAAATGCTTTTAGCTATTTTTCATGGAAAACGTTACCTCAATTAAAGATAAGTATCAAAGTGCATAATAATCAAAAGGCAGCCGGGCGAGCAATGAGCCAAAGCCACTAACTAGATGCGCCTCGGACACGCAGGAGAGACGCCATTTGAGGCAGGAGCAGAGCAACAAAATGGCGGCCAGGGTTGCCAGGTTGCCTTTTAAACTACGGTTAGCCAAGAGCAGCCATGTCAAAATGATTGTCTTACATGCAAGTTACATGTTGGCTTTAACGTTAACGTTACGTTGCCGGTAACGTTGTTGGCATACCTGACGTATGCGCAATTTTTTATGTGCTATGTGTGAGTTTTTTTTTTTACGGAACGGAAACAAAAGCAACAACAAAGTTGAAAGTAAACGAAACTTGAGTGAAAATTGCGCCAATTTTCACTGCAAATTTTTTTTTGCACAATGCATTCCAGCAGCAACAACAACGGGGAGAGGAGTAGGAAGGAGCATAAGTAATCCCTGTCAGTACGCCTCTTGGTTGGTCATTGCTTGCTTGTTAACACACCCAAAGGGAGTTATTAATGTTTGGCATGCCTTATTTACAGCTCCAACCCAGGAAGAATACACCAAGAGAATGTCGATAGTCATTCCATTCGTCCGTCCCTGCATACCTTCGGCATGCTTTACGAGTCCCGGGACTCCCAGTTGGTGGGGAAGGCAACAACAGCAACAACTGTCAGCGAGTTGATTTAAATTTGCTGTAGTTAATTTTTAACCCAATTTTACTTGGTTTTATTTTTGTGTGCCGCCACGCCCTTTTAGTGTTGCAGCCCGAAATGGTTGCCGCCATATTGCAATGTCCGTAAAGCTTTAAGTCGTGCCATTGGAACTTTGAGATTTGACTTCAATTTGGCTGCGATTTGTTCTGATTTGACTTGCTTTCTATTTCCTGACTTTTCAACTTCAATTTCTTGTCATACTTCCTATTTCATTTGCAAATCAAATTGTTATGGTATTTGTGTACTGGAGCAACTACAACAATGCTTCGAGACTTGGAGAGAAATTTTCCTAAGAAAATTGTTAGTACAATACAAATGTTCAAGAGTGCATATAATACATAGTATAGTACACAAATGTATGTATATGAGTTTGTCATTTCAAATGATTATAATCCGGCTTTGAATTTGCATAACCATTTTGAAGAAACTTGCTCTATTTTATACTCTATTTCCATAAAATATTTAAAAGGGTTACTTAGGTTTAAGATGATGTATGCACTATAAAAAAAGTCTAACAAGTTAATGTTGAATGTGATTTTTTAAGTTATTGTTTAAGATGATGTCATCTTTGAAAAGATGACGTATTTCGCTTGAAGATGATGGCATATTATTATCTCAACAACTGCTTACACAACTGAGCTTATTAATGAGACCGTTTTCACCAATATAATTGGACCATAAATTCTTTATTAGGCGCTAACGTCAGAGAGCCAAACAATAAAACTTTTGATGAGATGACGCTCGTAAAAAGCCAATACAAGATAATGCATTAAAAGATGATAAATTGTGGGAATAAGAGCTTGTTATTATACTTAGCACAGAAGATGATATAGTCTTAGAGAAAATTTCTGTTGTTTTTTTTCATAAATGTCTACAAATTTTCAATTATGACTTTTAATTTTTATGGCAGTTTTCGATTTGCTTAGGCAGATGATGCATTTAGACTAGAAATATATTGGCTACTCGTTTTACCAGTCAAAGAATGTAAAGTATGATGAAGATGATGTGTTTAAAGATACAGATGATGTGTTGAAAATATTTGTTGTTTTTAACAAATATCTATAAATTTTGAATTGTGGCTCTATATTAGAACACAAATTTTATTTTTATAGCAGTTCTCTATATTCTTAAGCAAATAATGCATTTGGATTAAAAGATGATGATAAATTGTAGGAGATAGAAATAGTTATTATAACTAGCACAGAAGATGATATAATTTTTAAAAAAATGTCTGTTGTTTTTGACAAAATTACTACATATTTTAAATTTTAACTCTTTATAGGGCTAACAAATTTTATTTTTATGGCAGTTTTCGATATGCTTAATCAGATGATGCATTTGGACTTTGAAAATATATTGGATATTCTAATTACTAGTTAAAGAACGTAAAGTGATATAAAGATGATGTGTTTAAATATGAAGATGATGTGTTTAAATAAAGCTATATATGAAATATATACAAGATTTTACTTATTTATATTTTTAATTACTCGTTTATCATGAACATAATAAGTCCTTGGACATTTCTCGATTACCTCAAGATTTATATTTTAACATCATATTTTACTAGGATTCAAGATAAGCAAATCATCTTTTACATATCGTGCTAGATCAACAAATTCGTCATCAATTATTGTACTTAACACAGAAGATGATGTAATTTTATGAAAAATCCAGTTTATTTTGATGAATATCTACGAATTATAAATTTTTGGCTTGAATGAACAAAGATTTTTTAAGATGATGCATTTTGAGTTGGAAAATATATAGGGTAAACTTTTAAGCAGTTAAAGTGCTTAAAGTAAGATAAACGTGATGTGTTTAAAGATAAAGATGATGTGAAATTATGCTATTACAATACAAATTTTATTTTGATGGCAGTTTCTTAAATGCTTAAATTAATAAAGAACGTAAAGGGAGATAAAGATTATGTTATATTTAATATTTAATATTTTTTATTTTTTAATTGCTCGTTTATGAATTTAATAATAAGTCTTTAGACATTCTGTTTACTGCAGACCCTATCTTAACTCAATATTTTTCTTGTTACATCATCTCTGAATAGATTTCTAGATAAGCAAATTACTTAAAGTCATCTTTTTCAAATAGTACTTGCTAATCTATATTAATCTATATTTTCTAAGATGCTAATGCATCTCTCTTAAACCCGTCTATTACTCAAAGCTTCTACATCTAACTTAACTACATCATCTAAAAAAAACTTGTTTCTATATCTTACTTATATTACATCATCTGCACAAAAAGACTCTGAAAACCTATCATCTTTCGTCAAACAGTCTCTTAAACAAACACTGCATAAAAATATGACCTATTTTTACTTCATATATAACTATATACTAAACATATAATTATGTATTTTTCCAAATGTCAGCAAAACACAACGCAATCTAATGATAACCTTTGATTTCATATATTTACAGTGTATTTATAGATATAATCATAACCCTGATACAATTTTCTGTTATGCTGACATTTTCCAATTTACCTATTTACATATGGGAAAATCTTGATTTGTTTATTGATTTGATTTTTGTGCTTATTAAAATTGTGACAATAATCATTTCAATTACAGTTACACAAATTTACAAATAACTGTTACGGCTAACTGCTTTTAGCCAGAAGTAACTACAAATTGTCAATATTGTAAGTTTTATAGTTTATTATGTCAAAGTAGAAAAATCAATAGTAGAGTCGCAAGCCAAAGAGTTGTTCGCATTTTTCCAGGAAAGATTACATTTCTCATATTTACCTTATATAAAATGCATAATTGCCTGTTGCAGGCGGGGCCAACAATCTATGCACATTGTCTGTCATGTATATAAATAGTATATTATATATTAGTGGCATGTAAACTATGTGCAGGTCGTACACGAGTTGCTTGTGTTTGAACCATGTAAATAAATTGCCAGGCGCCATTGCCAGGAAACGGAAGTCTATTAAGTTGCGTTCGGTCATCCTCAACTCCCCTTAACTCTTTCAGAGGGGCTCTGAAATAATCCCTGCTTTATAATATGCGCTTTATTGCATGCAAATAGCTTTTGATGTGGTTGGTGCTCTTTTTTGTAGCCTTTTATTAATGTGCATTTGTCGTCATGTTTATTTAAGAAATTATTTCAACTATGCCAAAGAAGGCGTGGCACTGGCTCACTGGCATGGCAAATAAAGGCGTTTCCTTTGGTAGGTTTGCATGAAAAACGCTAATTAGATTTTATAATTATGCTCGCATGACTGCAATAAAATGCGAGAGGGGAGTGGGAGAGTGTTTGAGGGGAGGAAGTAAGAGACTGCTAGTGAGTTTAATCGTTTTTAATTAATATAAAGAAATTATCTTGCAGGCAGGAATTTCGAGCTACAGCAATTTTTGAAAAAAAAAAACTTTCCGAAGCAATTTCTACTCAAAATTTGAAAGTGCTCAAAAGCTTGTCGCTTTTTTCTTATTATAAGCTTTTATTTTATAAGTGCAATCTTGTAGTCTAATCAGTAGTTCTTGATTGCTTATAAAGGCGGTCACCATAGTTTTTATTATTGGACTTACAAGATCGCATACATTTTTAAAGCCTTAGCCCCGATAGATGCATATTTCTATACTACCTACGCTTGAACACCTCGGACAATAGCAATGGTTTTATTCACACCACATCGCAATCACCTTAAAACTCACGTAATGTCTCATCTTTAGATCACGACATAGCTACGCTTAAACCATACTTCATACCTCTCCATTGACCTCACCTAATAGCTCACCAAATAACCCACGATGTACTTACATCTCCTTATAACTTCTCACTTGACCCAACTCATACCAAGCCTTATACCTCACCTCATACATCCCCTTTTTCTCACCTAACGCCTCAACTCATACTTCTTTTTTACTTCACCACTCACCTCACACAACTTCTTACACCACATACCTTACCAATTTTTTTTTTTCTTCCTCCATGGGTTCCTCAGAAAGAGTTGGGGCACTGCGACTAGAAAATCTTTTGTAGCTCACACATGCTTCATTAAATAACTAACCTCATCTCATATCTCACTTCATACTCTACCGTGGTGAGGTACATACTTTTTCTTATTCCACACCTTGAATGTCACCACATACCTCACCTCATACTTAACCTTGTACATCGCCTTATACCTCCCACATACATCAACGCATTCATTACCTCATATAACACATCTCACTTCTCAGTACACCTCACTTTACAACATACCTCATTACTGACTGTAGTCAAAGGACACATAATTAGTGGATAAACTATCCCCTCAATTCTGGTACCAAGAGATGAGAAGACCACGGAGTAGAACTGGCACTGCACTATAACAGCTGAGGAACATTCTCGGTAAAGCAGTTGAAAACAGAGAGGTTGCCGTGTGTGTCTTTCAGGACATTGAAGGTGCCTTTGACAACATATCCAACGAAGCTGTCAATAGAGCGTGTCAGTTGCAGGCCGAGTGGATTCAATCTCTACTCAGGTCAAGGCTAGTCGCAGCGAAAACAGGAGACAGCTCCGTAACCGTTACCATTAATCGTGGCTGCTTATAAGTTGCAGTACTATTCCCACTTCTATTGAGCCTCCTTGTTGATGAACTACTAGAAAGACTGTCTTATAAAGGAATACAAAATGCCGATGACGTTGTCCTCATCGCAGTTGGAGTATTCGAGAACACTCTATGTGGTATAATACAGAGGGGAGTGAAGACCCAGCTAAGAAGTAGTTGTACCAGTCACCAGTAGATGTAAAATACCAAATATGCGACAACTCCATCTACGGGGCTGACCCATTACAAAGAGCTAGAAAGTACAATTTCTTGGAGTAATTTTTGACAAGTAAATTTAGATTTAAGATTCCCACGTCAATATCTTAGCAATGGACTGATCTGACTAGAGTATCCAATATTTAATTTCCTATCTTTATATATATAATTCTTCTGTGAGTGTGTATGTCATTGAACTTCTCTTAAACGACTGGACCGATTTTGATGAAATTGTCTGTGTTCAAGGGGATCTGAGAATGGTTTGGATTCACAATTTTGTCCGCTAATTGCGACTAAACTACTAAAAAGGACAATTTGATTTTCCAATACAACATTTTTTTTGTTAATTTAGGTTGGCATTGTGTACATTGTCAGATTAACTAATATTTTTTAGTAAATTGTTTTTGTCGAAAGGAAACACAAAAATTATAAACGTTATAAATTTTATTTTATTGAGGCACACAAAATTTTATGAGTATCGGTCCAGCCGTTTCGGAGGAGTATGGTAACTAACATTGTGAAACTAGAATTTTGTATATAAGAAGAAACTTAGGTTTTACGTATTATGGGTGTTCTCATGAACGAGTTGATGAATCTGATTTTTGCGTGTGTTAGAGGTCAATGCGGAAGTTTTAAGCCTCTTGCGATGAGTTTGTGTGAATTGGTTCGTGGGATTGTGAATATTGGTTTTTGTGTGAACATACTCCTCCGAAACGACCGATTCTCATGAAATTTTGTGTGTTTATTGGGCAGGTCTGAGAATCGGCCAACATCTATTTTTCATACCCCTAAGATATAAGGGTTGCCACTCCTGATATTTTTTTTTCATTTATCGACTATACCTTCATGGTGTGTTCACGGGCGCGAAGTTAGCCGCGAAGCCTTCCACACTCCTGTTTCGCGGCTTTCGCGGACGGCGCGTTACGCAATATTTTTCAATATGTGGTTTGTCTTGACTGAACGTGAAAAAATTAAAAAAAAGGCATCCTGTCGCCATTATAGGTTAACATTATTAGTGCACGAAAACATTAATATCAGTAATGCTTACAATGCCGAGAAGAAAACTACCAAATCTCCATCAAACATGGTTAAAATGTAAAGATGGCGAGTGGTTGAAAATTTTATGATGAAATTAATCCACTCATCAATCAATCGTACGATGTTTTCCAATCGGAAAGATTCCAGATCTAGACGAGCGAGCGAAGCGAGCGTGCCGGAGCGCAGCGGAGGCCGGCTAGTATAATATATAAGGACACAATCGTGTCCTTTATAAATCTGAATCTATGAAGCTTATGTAGATTATATATTTGTTATGTCGATATTAGACTCCCTTCCTCCATAAGCAAATTTTACGGTGTAACTTCTATTATGTGATTCTTTTCCGATATTTTATGACTTGCTCTGTTAAGAGCTGAGACGAATCCAACAAACCATAGATCACTGAAACCGGTCTAGCCCTTCTTGAGTTATAACAGTCGGGCTGAATAATAGCCTAACATATAAAAACGAGTTTATTACTTAACATAGTTGCAATCAAGGGCGATACACCGATAATAGCGATCTTCCAATTTTTTGATACCATTTTTATACTACGATTTCTTTTAAGTCTCAAAATGGGCCTCCGTTTTGGCGATCACCTCTCCAGTGGAGCAAAATCGCTTTCCAGCGAGGTCTGAGAATAGGAAAAAATCACTGGGTTTCAGATCTGGAGATTACGGTGGATGTAGAAGCAATTGGAAGCCAAACTTATGCAATTTTGCTATCGTTTGATCGTCATTGATTGAAACATCACATTTGTCTTCTTTAAAGGAGGTAATTTTTTCGCGATTTCGTCCTTCAACCGCTGTAATAACGCTTACAGTGGAGGTTAAAGGTCTTACCCTTTTCTAGCTTTTCGATTACCTAATCTAACTTTTTTTATATACATAGTTTTGAAAAATATTGGATAGCAATTTCGAATTGGAAATTCTATTTCCGTGGCCATCAAATACTTTCGAATCGTCGTTAAATTTAACAGGCGCTATATGAAGATAAAAAGGAAACTTTTGCAGCGGTGGGGTCATAGGTATCATCGGTTTAAAAATCTGTGTATATATTGTGGGTAGTTATTTTAATTTATTGTAAAAACATATTTAGAACTAGCCCCGCAGCATTTCGTTACTATGCCCCTAAACGCAAAATATTAAACTTCAGGGTGACCATGCACAAATCTGACCCATCTGAAATTATTCTTAAAGCGATCAAATAGAGAAGCGGTTAAAATTTCTTCTTCTTTTTATGACTTTTATTTTTAAAGAATTCTTTTGTAAGTTAATAATGTGGAATTTTATTTTATTCTTTAAATTTTTTCTAAAGCGAACACTTTTTTTTTTAGATCCTTTGCCATTTACGGTAGTCTTTGGTCCTTTGTGCATTTGGTTGTTAAAAATTGAATGGCGATAATAAATAGAAAACCCTTTTTGAATTTTTTGTCCATACAAATGCACTTTTCAATTGATTTCTTTCTATTTAAAGTCAGATTTATCTTATCTTTCTTTCAAGAGTTTTTTAGCCCATTTAAAAATACCCGAGCATCGTTATATATACAATATTTCTGTTCATTGCACTTAAATGCATAATGAATATTGAATACATAAATTTTGAACCTCAAAACAAACCACTCCGGAGTGTACCACTTGTTGTTCTGGTTTATGCTTCTGGTTCTGGTTCGGTTTATTTTCTTTTTTTTTTTTGCTGTTTGCGTTCAAAGCGCCCAAACATAATTCAATTAACGCCCCGTCAATGCAACAACTCACACATATAGGAGCTATACACACACACATTTGTATATGGTCTGCCATAAATATATATGTTATGTAGTATATAAGCATGTTTGCATATATGTAATAGCCATTTGGGCTGACACGCAAATGGCCGGAAAGTGGCGCTTTAAAAAAGTTATTTTTTGCAATTTCCGCCGTTTGTAGCAAAAAATAGAAAAACATCAAACAAAAAGTATGTATGTATGTATATATATACTATGTGTATGTATATATGTACATATGTATGTATGTATTTTGAGTGAATGTGTAAATATTTTAGTTGTTCTTGAAATGATGCTTGAAATGTTTGCAAATTTGCCTTTTTAATTGGATTTGTTATATATTTGGTATCTAATTTATTGAAGTGAATTGAGCTGAATTAAAATACTGAGTACTTAAAATGCACTGGCCCCTAAAAATGTGTCTATTAGATGTTTAAGCCAAAACTTAATTGGCTCAAATGATTGATGGCCAATTTGGGCTTAAATAGTTTGTTTTTGCTACATTTATATAGCTACAAATATGGCCTTGAACTATTGTTTGGACGACTATTTTGGCCATTTTATTCAGAGCCACATAATCGACAATGACTTTGTTTTGATTGTCCAAGGACAGTAAAAATTTTATGTTGATTTGGCGCCACAAAAAATGTAATAAGCTTAATAGTAATAAAAAGAAGTTAAATACACCTTTGCAAATAAAAATGTATCTTTTTATCTTATGAATACAATTTATTTTAAGACTAACCTTAAGGGCCAGCTATTTATAAATAGATTTCTTATATATAGCCACTTGAGACTTAAAACTTACACAAGACTGCTCAGACTTTTATTAGCCTTGAAATATTCAAATTTCTGCACAAATAAATCTATTTTTATAAACAGCTTACGAAACTTTTGATTTGATAGTCTTTCCATTATTTATTTTTGTTTAAGTTTCGCGTAGGCTAACAATCTACATTCATACAAAAAGTTTTTAGTTCCTTGCTCTGTTCTTTAATGTATATATAATAACCACCATTTTCTTTTCTCATTCCAGCTAAATTGTCTTTTAGGTAAGCAAATCTGCTTTATTTATTAACAGCTTATTCCAAGTGCGCCCTACCATTATCCTCACCCAAAAAGCATTTCTAATTTAGCACGTCTCACAATTGTCCTAGGCATTTTATTTCCCACTCAAGAAGTACCTAATGGAGGCCCCAATATTGCCGCTTAGTTCAAGCATTTGCAGTTCATTACAATTACAAATACTACTTGGCTAAGAACTGCCAAAAGTGACCATCATATTTGAGCCCACACAAAATGGCGCACGCACACATACACACATATACATATATACTCAGTCCTACCCACACATAAACAGCTGGCAGGAGTATATAAATGAAACAGTAAAACTTAATATGCTGTTTATGCCAAGACCTAATGATAACTGCCAGACGCGCTTTTGTTTTTGTGCTTTATGTAGTAGTATTAGTGGTGTATCTGTGTGCTGTTTTGTATCTGTATCTGTGTATGTGTCGGCGTATGTGCATTTGTGTATGTCACTGAGATTAATAAACTAACTTAGCGCTAATGAACTGAACGTTAGGCTCAAGAGCGAGCCCAAATGAACTAAACTTCAAATGAGCGAACGCCGCAACAACAACAACAAGCACAATAAGCATCAAGAATAACAACAACAATAATAGCAAAAGCAACAAATACTAGCAAAAAAAAAACAAAATGGAGAAACTTATGTATGCTTGGCTAGCTTAGAAGCCCATTTGACATTTTGTACATATGTGGTATATAGTGTATGCAATATATGACTGAATTGAAGACAGTTCTGGCCACTTGAATATATTTATTTTATTTTTTTGTGCTCAAAAATCTAGTAAATTGCTTTATGTGAGCCTACAAGCCAAGCTCTAAAATATTTTTAGAAATACATATAATAAATTAATTATATTATAATTATATCAGAAAATTATATTCTATTGAACATCGAGATTTTATATCGCCCTAAGAGGCAGTGCGACTTAATCAGTGAGAATGAGTCGAAAGGATTCATTCTGAATATGACAGAACTTGCAGATGTCTGAATCCTCTCGGTGTCCTATGGGAATTCTTATTTAATTGGGAGATTTCATCTGGAGCTCTCCTCTTAATTGCTTAGCTTTCAGCAGGATTTTGTGTACACAAATGTTGAGTATTAAAAAAATTACTATGGAGAATATAAAGAACCGATGTAGTTACCAAAAACAAACCAAAAATCGACGGACCCTAAGACAAACTCCTTTTTTCGAAGAATTTAGAATTTTAATGTTTATTTTTTCAAATCTACCGGCTTTTAGAGAAGGGAGTGAAACCCTTTTACCGTACCCCTGTCGACTGGCGTGGTTCTTTTCCGCCATTTTAGTTTGCTATCTCGCTTTTGACATTTACGAGACTTGTGGAGTTTTTAATAGCACTTAGCCGGAGCATCAGTATGCCTTTATTTGTGTAGTGCTCTGTAATCAATAGACTCTTTAAGGGGTCCCGGTGGTCTAGAGCTCGAAAATTTAGGGTATTTTTAGGAATTTTTTTGACAATAAAAAAAATGAAAAACGATATTTACATTTTTAACCCCCGACGCAAAAAAAGGGGTGTTATAAGTTTGACGTGTCTGTCTGTCTGTTTGTCTGTCTGTTTGTCTGTCTGTCTATGGCATCGTAACTCCCGAACGCATGCAGTGATTTCAATTTAGTTTTTTTTGTATTAAAGGTGACTTTTGTCCAGTGTTGTTAGACATGTTTGATGAAAATCGGTTGAGCCGTTTAAAAGTTGTGGGGAGTGAAAGTGGGGAGAATGCGTAAAAAAAAAGCAAACGAGCTTGACCTTAAATGTAATCTATACCTTAACAAGAATCTAAATTATAGTAAGTATATTTTAATATAATAAAGTCTAACTTAACCTAACGTACCTATAAAAAGTATGAAATAAAAAATTAAATTAAAAATTTAAAAAACCCCCGAACTAAGTAATTTTCATTTAAAAAGTAAAAAATAATAAAAGAAACTTAATGTTAAAGTACTTAAGAATCTATTAATAATTCTAAAAAAAATACGTCGCGTTGAGGGGACCGCTCCTAACAATTTAAATATAAATAGTCTAATTAAGCAAGAAAGATTAACTTAAAAAAAAATTAAGAAAATACTTCAAAAACTTTCATAGAATTACTTCAAAAAATTTGCATGTAAGACCGTCAACGACGTCTGCCCTCGCGTGTCCCCCAACGCGACGTATTTTTTTTAGAATTATTAATAGATTCTTAAGTACTTTAACATTAAGTTTCTTTTATTATTTTTTACTTTTTAAATGAAAATTACTTAAGTTCGGGGGTTTTTTAAATTTTTAATTTAATTTTTTATTTCATACTTTTTGAGGCTTTTTATTTAACTACTTTTATATACAAAAATAAAAAAATTTTTTTTTTTTAATTTTAATAATTTTAAAAATGGCGTTGAAGTTGACCCTCCTCAAAATTGGACCTGGACGGTGTTGTCCATTTTGGCTCTTCTATTTATCAGAAACACGAAAACCAAAAAAATTATTAATCAGTATAACTGTAGCTATAACTGTCCCGAACCAAAAAAAAAAAAAAAATTGGCAAAATGGAGCTATTTCGAATTTGACACTCTAAAAATCGGATTATTTTTTTCAGTTTTTTAATAAAAAAAATACGAATTTTTTTTTTTTCGATAACACCAGGTCCAAAAAAAATAGTTTTGAGATAATTCTGTTTAAAGTTTTAAGAGTGGATAATTTCTGACTGATCTGACTCTACCTGCTAAAACGGCTGTAGAATCGAAAATACTGGGAATATCCTTCCACAAATTTGACAGTATTTTCTTAAAAGTATACTAGAGTTGGGTAAACTTAGTTCATTTCACTGAACAAGTTCAATCGTTCTTTTTTTTCAGTGAACGAAGTCGTTCTTTTCGTTCAGTCGTTCGTTTTTATGCCGGTTTTTCTTTCTTAATCATACTATATGAATTATATATATGTATATATATATATTGAAAAAAATTAAATTGAAAGTAAATTTAATTGTCTAAAAAAACATGGTATTTTTTTTTGATTTATTTAAATTTTTTTATTTGTTTTTTATTGTTAAAATTAAAAAATTGTTTACAGTTATACTGCGATTTGTATTTTTAAGTTTGTAATGTACTTTCCAAACATGGTACATGTAACAATTTAAAAAGTATTTCCATTCATTGAATACATAAGTTATTAGAAACAATCTTTTCATTTGCGCGGAATAAATACAGTAATGGAGTTGCCCTACTAATAAAAAAGAGATCGATGAAAAATGTGGCCATACTAAGAAAAACAGACCAAACAGATGCAAAGTCAAAGAACAGCTGTATAAAAATAATATAAGAACGACCAACAGTAGAAGACCGATATTAGAACGACCAACAGTAGGAAAATAAAATAAGAACGAACGACTGAATAAGAACGAACAATGAACGAGTGACTCGAAAAGAACGATGTTGTTGAACTTATTCAGTTCGTTCTTTTAAGTGAATAGTTCTTTTTCGTTCGTTCGTTCATGAACGACCCAACACTAGTATATACTTTCGAAATATATGGGAAAAAAATTTGATTTTTCGAAAATTCTGGACCACCGGGACCCTTAAGTTATCAGTGACGTTATGTTGATACTTTCGCTTTTGAAATCTTTCTCACATAATTTAAAATACGTTATGTTACCCCCTTATAATTACGACACATAAAGATTCTTTAAAAAATAAAATTTATCAAATATACCAATTTAAGAACCAAAAATGCTAAGTTCATAAACTTTGTTTTTTTTTAATCAGTTTTTTTCAATCAATTTTTTTTTTAATCAATTTTTTATATTAATAGATCGGAAAGTTTTATGTTTACAAATTTTGCTACTGTAACGCGTTACGGCTCTATTGAAAAAAAATTGTATTATTTTCTCTTTCGCCCAGCCTGCACAAAATTTTGTTTTACGATTTTTTTTTTAAATTTATAGCTTTTAAAAGATAATTTTCTTTTTTAAGTTATTGAGATAAGCGCGTTACAATACAATTATTATATAACAATTTCGAATAACCTTTTTGTTCAAGTTGATTTTTAATATTTATACCTTTTAAAACTTCAACAATCGGATTTATCGATTTAAAAAAATATAAGCAAAATTATGCATGGCGTTACAGTTGTTTTGCACGATCGCTTATTTGTAGTTGTTAGGAAATATATATATTTTTGGTATATAGCTTCATTAGTATAGTTTGAAATAATTATAATTTTGGAAGCCTTAGTATCTCGGAAACGTTACATGGCCTGACGTTACCTAATTGACTATTATCGTTTTTTTACTAAACTTATTTTATTATCACCTTATTTTTCAAACTCTTGGAAAGTATGAATTTTGAACTAAATTTTAATAACTTTAATAAATATATTCAAAATGTTTAAAAATTTATTTCACTTTATATGACTATTTCGAAAACTTGCCGAAAAGTACTTGTTCAAATTTTTTTAAAATATTTTTAAGTGCCTCTTTTAAGTATTAAAAATTAACGAATTACGGCTCAGTAGACAAAATGGCCTCCTTTTCACTTTCTGTAACTATTTCGACTAACCTTGAAAATTTGTTCATTTTTTTTATATTAAGCAAAAAGTTTTATAAAACAAAAATTTTACTAATATAATATATGTAATATACAGATCACCTTTTCATTTTATATCACTACTTCCTTAGCGAAAAGTTTTTATTCAAATTTTAATTTTGAACTTTTAAAAATTTAGCCAGCTTTAAGTATTTTAAATTAACATATTCCGGCTTAACAAAAAAAAAATGACGTCTTTTTTACTTTATATGACTATTTTTCCCAACTTAGCGAAAAGCTTTTTTTTATATTTGTACTTTTTAAAAAATAAGTTGGCTTTTTTTAAATTTTTTTGAAACAAAAATCCCTTTTATTTTATATGACGTTTTCTACTAACCTGCAAGAAATGTTTTTTTTTTAGTTTTTAAAATAAATTTTTTTTTTAAATTTGTATTAAATTTTATGTGTACTAATTTTAAGATTGTTAATATCAATTTATTATTCAATCAATTATTCTATACAAAATTTTCCATATGTTATTTCTAGATAGTTTTCCCAAAATCCTTGTCATTTTTTATACCCTGTACCGTATGGTACCAAGGGTATATTAAGTTTGTGCAAGCCGAAATAATATGTAACATATAGAAGGAGACGTCGGAGACACCCCAAAGTTACCTAAAATATGATCAGGGTGAATAGAGAAGTCGATATACCCATGTCCGTCTGTCAGTCCGTTTGAACGCCTAGATCTCAGAGATGGTAAGAGCTAGAGTTACCAAACTTTCACATTAGATCCCATATTATTCCATAGGAGGCAAGTTTATTTTATTTTTTTGATATCGGGGATAAATTATATAGCTCCCATGGGGGTGTTTGAGACGACCTCGACAAAAAAGCGTTTTAGATGAATAATTCGTTTGTTTATGAAGATATCGTAACCAAATTTGGTATTCAAAAGTTTTTTATAGTTCCCAATCACTGTACCAAATTTGATCGAAATCGGTTGACTATATCATATAGCTCCCATAGGACCGATCGGCCAAAATAACTTTTTTAAAGAAAAGTTCGCTATATTTCGTTTTTTAATAAAGATATCGTAACCAGATTTGGCGTTTGGAAATTTTTTAGACCACTTAAACATTGTGCCAAATTTGAACAAAATCGGTTGACTATATCATATAGCTCCCATAGGTCCGATCTTCCAAAAAATCGATTTCTTAACAAAATTTGTTGTGTTTCGTTTGTTTGTTTGTTAAGATATTGGGACCAAATTTGACATTCGTGAGTATTTTATAGTTCCTAAGCACTGTACTAAATTTAATCCAAATCGTTTGACTAGTTCATATAGCTCCCATAGGACCAATCGGTCCAAAAACACGTTTTTTATACAAAATTCGATGTGTTTTGTTTGTTTGTAAAGATATTTGAAATAAATTTGGCATTCATATCTGTTTTAAGGTATTTAAGCACTGTGTCAAATTTTATTGAAATCGGTTGACTATATCATATAGCTCCCATAGGAATGATCGGTCAAAAAATTTTGGCTTAAAAATTCTTCTGTTTTTGGTTTTTTGTGAAGAAATCGGACTTTATTACAAGCTAGTGGTATCAGGGTATCCTAAAGTCGTCCGCGCCCGACTTTAAATCCGCCATTTTTTAAATTAATTTTCTTAATTTTCGAGTGCATGGTCTAAAGAATTTCAACATGCTTTATATTCAACTGACATGGAGTGTTAACATTTATTTCAAAGAGATGTACATTTATATACACTGCCGCTCAACTGAATAGGTTCACGATTTCTCTAAGAGTTTTTGGATCATATCTTTTTAATTAATTGGCCGATTGTGATGAAACATATTTTATTTGATAGAAAATTTTATTGTTTATAATATACAACAGTAAGCGGTCTCTAACATTAGTACAAATAATTATTTTTTTTGTTTTCCAGTAACATACCAAAATTTGACTGTTTATTTTGGCTCAACAGAATAGGTTCAATAGTGATTTTGACTTCAGTCGTGAGTGACAGCCATAATTGAAAGACGTGAATTCTAAGTGTTGTATCAATCAGAGGAATCGCAGCTATTATTGGTAAAATGGGCCGTGGAACTGATCAAGTCATTTTGAAAAGTAGAATGGAAGGATATGTCGAGTCTGGTCCAATCACCACAAATGCAAAAAATGTATCGAAGTCAAAATGTTGTTAGTAATTATCTTTGAAATACTCTGAACTATGGCAATAACATGAGGAGGTGCAAAAATAAGCACAACGGTAACAGCCAGAAGACATATTATTAGAGCTGCATCCAATTCAACATGCTCTAGCAACTGGTAAACTATCGTCAGAGGATAAACATTTGAGGAGGTTGAAAATAAAAAAACCACCTCTTAATGATGTAAAGCCGCACGCCTTCGGTTTGCTCAATATCATATGTCATGGAAGTAGGAATGAACACTGCCGTGTTTTCCAGAGAAAAATATCAATCTGGATGGTCAGGACGGGTATAATTACTACTTCCATCACCTACGAAAGGAATAATGTGTTTTAAGTCGCCACCACTCTTGTGCAGGTGGAATAATGGTGTGGGGAGGCATATCCTATTATGGTACCTGTAGAACTGCAGTTTGTTTTATCAAAAATGAATGCAAATGTGTGCAAAACTACTACAAAAGAGTTTTCCACAATTTTTCAATGAGTGTTTCACCGGCTGTCATGAACATTCCAGCATGACACACGCACCCATTCACACTGCAAGAGTGATAAAACAGTGGATTGCAGACCAGAACGTAAGATTGCTCTGAGTGGGCAACCATACTCCTGGACCTAAATATTATGGAAAATGTTTGGGCGCTATTGTCTCGAAAAGTTTATGAGGGTGGGAGACAATTCAAAGACACAGAGTCCTTAATTGACGCCATTAAAAACGCCTGGACAGAGATTTCTCTTGAGTTATCGAAAACTATTATAAATCTGTGCAAATGGGATATTATATGAAGTTATACTAAAAAGGAGGGCATACTAATTACCAAATTATAGCGAAATAGTATATTTTTATTAAAATAAACCATACTGTGAATAATTACTTTTTATGTTTTTATTTCTTATTCGAATCTCTTGAACCTATTCTGTTGAGCCAACAATAAACAGTCAAATTTTGGTATGCTAATGGAAAACAAAAAAAAATTAATTGTACAAATGTTAGCGACCGCTAACTGTTGTTTATTATTAACAATAAAATTTTCTATAAAAAAAAATATATTTCATCACAATCGCCCAATTAATAAAAGATATGATCCAATAACTTTTATAGAAATCGTGAACCTATTCAGTTGAGCGGCAGTGTAAGTGCTGGCAAACATTTTGCGCTGATTGCCATTGGCTTTTCATGTTTCTTTGTTTTAGTGCTCTAGTGCGTGCGTGTGTGTGTGTGTGTGTCAATCTGTGTGTGTGTCGATCTGTGATGTGTGTGAGAGTCATAAGAAGAAAAAGAAAGCACGTAAAAAATAATGAAGAATAATAACTTAAAGCGTGGAGCTATAAAATAAATGAGCGGCGTCCATAAACAAACACATATAAAAACTCAGCCAAATATGTGCCAAAAAATATACATAAGCAACAAACACACACACTGACACATACACGCACACACACACACACACACACACACACACACAGATTGACAGTTGTTATATGTCAAACTATTTGACTAAGCTGCATAGAAAGAAGACAAGCCATATCCTTTGTATAAATGTTTCTTTTAGCCTTTTGATTTTTTTATACTCTTTACTTAAGTTAACATCTAAATAAGTTTGTAAGGGATTAGTGACGTCACACTCGGCCATACCACATAAATTATGCCCCCAGAAGATGTCAGTCAAAAAGTAGATTTATTAGATTAGATGCGTAGATGTATTTTTATATAGTTTCTTGAGAAGCGTGTTTGTCATTGGCAAAAAATAAAATATATAATATATAGTATATAGTATAAGGTACATATATCAGGGAATCGAGCAGAAAGTTAGCTGCAAGCTCGTTTTTCCGAGCTGCCTTTGAATTAGGAAGAAAATGCTTCAGTCATTTAGCTTGTTTAAATTATTTTTAAGGAAAAAGGACAATTTATGCAATAAGGTCGCTCTGTCAAAGGTCACGGCATATTTTTAGATGTGCCTACGGAAAACCATATAAAAATGTATTTTTTTATAAAACGGTATATTTATAAGTTATTGCAATGCATATTTCCAACTATAGCACTATAAATATATCAGATACAAATTTATTCGGGTACGGTTTCGTTTAAATGGAACTTTAATTTAATACTTTTAAATTAAGAGTCCAGCTGAGTTTGCCAAAAATGTGCTTTTTAAAGCTGTTTTAGAAGAAAAATTCCTAATTATCGTTTCAAAATCACTAATTTCTTTACAATATAAATTAAAACATTTCAATAGATTTTTTTTTTAAATATTAGATTTTGAAAATTTCAAATATTGTTGAATTTTATTTCTAGGCAGCAAAAATCAAGAAAGAAACGCTTTATACCATAATTTTTATATAAAGAATTGGAGTTAAAACTGAGAACTTATAATTATTTTTGTTTCAAGAGAGTTCCAAGAATAATCCAAAATATAATAATTTAATTTTATTTCCACTGCCGGTTTTATTATAAACAAAAATTTTTAGCGAAAGCCAAATTGGTGATCCGCCAAGATATTGCATTCGCTTATAAAGGCCGAAATCCGATTCGCAATAGTTCTATCCCATAATTTAGACAGAGAAAGTAAGAGACTTATTTGCCGATACGACTCAGGATCAGCTTTGTGAATCATCATGTGAATCAGAATCGCTGCTAGTTTCCATTGCTTTGGGGAGACTTGGAGCCTAATTATAGTATTAAAAATGAATACTAAAAAAAAGAAGAGCTCTTGTATGCATGGTCTTCAACGTAGCATTGCAAATCCTACCAATATCCGGAGCTTTATTTTTCAGCAACGATTGGATCGCCTCAGTTATTTCTTTACTCCTTATAGGGTTAATAGGCAGGGACATCTGCAGTGGGGTTTGAAGGTTCCGGTGGGTCTCCCTAGTCTGCTCTATCGTAGCAAATTCATTAGGACAGAAACGATCGTCTAGAGGGTATCCGAAACCTGTTCCCTTTCGTTTTTAGCAAGTTCACCACCAGGACATCGGACAGGAACCTGTCTAAAGGTTTGTCGTTTAAGCGATTGTGTGCATTTTCATAGAGAGTTGTTCGCATCGATGGGGTCCATAGAAGCCAGTTTTTGTTCAAAGAAATCACTTCTTAGTTCTCTCAAGAGGTTATGCAGCTGTCTTGCTACTCGGTTCTACAAAATTTGGCCCCTAGGATTAAGATTTAAGGATCAAATTGCCCTTCTTTGGAGGCATCTTTTTCTTCTGATTAGCGGATTGGTGGATTAAAGATGTTGTCTGAATGCCATGATGGTCATTAACCGAGGGCTTCGACTGACATAAGAACCATCTATTTGCAAATTAGCAACGAGGGCTTTATGTTCAGAGTCTAGGTCCCAGGTTTGTCAAATAGTTGCTTGAGAATCCGTAACCCATGGTATAAAGCGAAATCAATGCAACTAGGTGTGTGACTGGACATATATGGGTATCTAGTGTGTGATCCTGTAGCAAGAATATTTGCTCCTCTGCCGTTTTTTTTTTAAATTTGTCACTACTGTACTGTTATAATTTTTGTCAATATGTATTATTAAATATATTCATTGAAGTTATGAAGATTTTAGCCAAAATTTATGTTTTTCTCAAGTTTTAAAAGTTGTAAATAACAAAATTTTAGTAGACAATTAAGTAACGTCACGCCATGTATCGTTGTCCCAGATACTAAATTATTATTATTTTAAGCTACACTTAAAAATTTGTTTACCAAAAGTTTTTCCTAACAACTAGAAATAAGCAATCTTGTGATATAAGCCAAAAGCCACATATTTTTTTGTAACGTTACGCCATGTATCATTTTGCTTTTATTTTTTTGTGTCAATGAATCTGCCTATTGCATTTTGTTATTAAAGCTACTAGATTTGTTGACCATATTTTGTCGTACCAACGTAACGTCACGCTAAAAAGGTTATAGGGAATAAAGGTCTAAAATAGCCACATCATTTTTATAACGTAACGCCATGCATAATTTTGATAACATTTTGAAACGATGAATGCTCCTGTTTTGATTTTGTTATTAAAGCTACGTCACGCAAAAATGGATCTGCAATTGACTGCAGGAAAAATTCATAGCTCTATTAAGAAAATATTTTTATCTTTGTAGAATCTATATTATAAATCCACTAGCTATTTCAATCTATCTATTATCCGTTTTACTATCTAAAGTCGTAACGTCACGCTAAGAATGCCTATAGGAAAAAGAGGTCTGCAATTGACAGCATACATGATTTATAGCTCACTTAAAGGAACAATTTTTTATTATTATAGAATCTATATCTATAATATGAATCCACTATCTATTTTGAATATAAGACCATCTTTTTTTCGAGTTGCTTACTTATGTCCAAAGGAAGAGTATCCCAATTGCGTTATCTTTTATTTTAAATCGTTTGAGTTTTTATTTTTATTTGTTTTTATATGTCGGCAATGACTTCTTCAACAAATTGTTTGACATTTGTCGGTCATTTGAGCCCTGGTCGGCCGGCCAACTTGGCTCTGATGATTTGAGCCACCAAAAGTGAAACTTGACAATAATAAGGCACTAACACTCACACATACACCCACATACACCCACACACACCCACACACACTACAACAACTTACATTAGCCCTTTTTACAGTCGCCGAGGGATATTTGACGAGGGGCAGGATAACAAGTTGCACACAGAAGCGTCGCCATTTTGTCAACATATTAGCATGGGCCCAACATATAATCAAATATAATATAATATAATATATAATATGTATGCATATAATGGCATACTATACAATTTGTTGGGGACATTTGGGAGATTCCTGTGGCATCGTCTTTAATGGCGGCCAGGAGCCGCTTTGGGGAATATGTGTGGACGGATATTTTCATCTTGGTATATAAATCAAATGCTTCAACTGACTGAAAGCTTGTTTCATTTTATTGGACTTGTTGAAATTTGTTCGCCACGCCAATTTGTTTTCAGCTATTTTTGGGATCTGCTTATTTGGATGTTTTTGGATATATTCGCCTTATGGCATACAAATGTCATCAAATGGTTTACATTTCGTTTCTTTTCTTCTGGAGATGAGAGAAATTTTCATAAATCAAAAGTTTTTGCTTGCTTTGCGTATTATAAATTTTCCTTTTGGCCAACAAAAAGTTTTGATTGCCTTTTTATACTTCCATATTTGACGTTTACAAAATGAAATGGCCAAAAACAAGTTCAAATGTTTGACAAAAAAAAAACATACACATACACATACCTCGAAGTTGTGGAAAACTCACTTTTCATACTTGGCATAACTTTTGTGAAAATAATAATAATTAAAATCGTTTTTACTTTGATTGTTGACACATTTGAATTTGAATGCTCATTAAACATTAAAATAGCGCAAATTTCACAAATTTCAAGTCATGCCATAACACAAAATTTTAGAACTCATAAATCATGCATACTTTGTGTGCTCCACACTCTATCCACTTGTTTGTAGAATTTGGGTTAGGTGGGTGGATAGGGGGAGAGAGAGTTGGCTGCAAGCTGTTTGTACTAATTTATGCATGTTTTCAGCCCTAATATATTAAGTTGATTTAATTTTGACAACAACTAAATCCAACTATGGAGCCATAGAGCACAGAAATTGTTGTAGTTTTACATAATAAATCTTTGGAGCTTGCAATTAAAAATACATTAACATTTTGAAGCAGATAGCTGCACACTTTACTTTAATAACGATTATAATTACAATGTTATTTGTAAGCGATCCCTAGTGTGGTGTAACTTGGGCTCTCAAAATTTAAGCTAGAATAAAAATGCCAATTGGGGTATTCACGCTTGCTTTTTAGTTGGGGAGTGTATAAGTTGAGTAAGTTTGCAATAGAAAAATTTGCAGTGCTGAGCTTCGACTCTCAACTATACAATCTTTTTATTATTTAATTAACCAGTTTTTATGAATTTTACACATTTTTCTAGAATTAAGCTTTGATTTAACGATTTAAAATAAAAATGTGCAATTGAGGTATTCATGCTACCTTTTCATTTGAGCAGTAAATGAGTTGAGTATTTTTGCAATAGCAAAATGTAATGCGCTGAATTTCGACTATCAACTTAACAATCTTTTTATTATTGACTTTCACACATTTTAGTTATTTTCTAATTTTTGATCTCTAAAATAAAAATATTCTAAATAAAATGCCTAAAATAATGTTGAAGGTAAAATGGCAAAAACCTCATTAGAATTGAAAAATACAAGTAATTTCTCTAGAATTAAGATTTAATTTAAGGATTTAAAATAAAAATTATATTTGGGGTATTCATGCTTGCTTTTCATTTGTGCAGTACCTTCGGCAATAGTAAAATGCACAGCAATAAGTTACGTCATTAAACTCAAGAATTTCTCAATCAAGACTTTTTTCACAAATTAAAAATTGCCATTGAAACTAATTTGAATTGCTGAATTGAAAACGTCCTAGCATTTTTATGCCATTTTCGGATATATTTTTTTCAATATTTTCCATAAGATTCCATTTTTACAGCCATTCTAACGTCGACCGATCACAAAAAAAGAACACGATCTCTGGAAAGATATATTTTTCCTGTTTTTCAAAATTTAATGCGGTGATGACTTAAATTTAATATCAATAATTTGACATGAATTTAAGATTTTATGAATTTTTTCAGTTTTCTCAAATTTTCAGCGATTTTTGCAGATATGGTAACCTTTTTTGGCGGTCGTTTCTAAGCTTAATAATTATAAAAAAAAATGCCAATATACCGATTTGAACTGAAAAACCGAAAATATTTTTCAAGAATTTAGCTTCGAATTGGGAAGACAGTGTTGGAAAATACGCTGCTTGCGGCTTTTTAAGCATTCGAAAAAATAATTAGACTGCATAATAATAATCTAAATTTGCGTATTTATACCCTGTACCGTATGGTACCAAAGGTATATTAAGTTTGTACAAGCCGAAAATGTATGTAACATATAGAAGGAGACGTCGGAGACATCCCAAAGTTACCTAAAATATGATCAGGGTGAATAGAGAAGTCGATATACCCATGTCCGTCTGTCCGTCTGTCCGTCCGTGTGAACGCCTAGATCTCAGAGATGGTAAGAGCTAGAGTTACCAAACTTTCACATTAGATCCCATATTATTCCATAGGAGACAAGTTTATTTTATTTTTTTGATATCGGGGATAAATTATATAGCTCCCATGTGGGTGTTTGAGACGACCTCGACAAAAAAAAAGCGTTTTAGATGAATAATTCATTTGTTTATGAAGATATCGTAACCAAATTTGGCATTCGAAAGTTTTTATAGTTCCCAAACACTGTACCAAATTTGATCGAAATCGGTTGACTATATCATATAGCTCCCATAGGACCGATCGGCCAAAATAACTTTTTTAAAGAAAAATTCGCTATATTTCGTTTTTTAATAAAGATATCCTAACCAGATTTGGCGTTTGGAAATTTTTTAGACCACTTAAGCAATGTGCCAAATTTGAACAAAATCGGTTGACTATATCATATAGCTCCCATAGGTCCGATCTTCCAAAAAATCGATTTTTTAACAAAATTTGTTGTGTTTCGTTTGTTTGTTAAGATATTGGGACCAAATTTGACATTCGTGAGTATTTTATAGTTCCTAAGCACTGTACTAAATTTAATCCAAATCGTTTGACTAGATCATATAGCTCCCATAGGACCAATCGGTCCAAAAACACGTTTTTTATACAAAATTCGATGTGTTTTGTTTGTTTGTAAAGATATTTGAAATAAATTTGGCATTCAGATCTTTTTTAAGGTATTTAAGCACTGTGTCAAATTTTATTGAAATCGGTTGACTATATCATATAGCTCCCATAGGAACGATCGGTAAAAAAAAATTTTTGCTTAAAAATTCTTCTGTTTTTGGTTTTTTGTGAAGAAATCGGACTTTATTACAAGCTAGTGGTACAGGGTATCCTAAAGTCGTCCGCGCCCGACTTTACGTCCGCAATTTTCTATTTACTATAATTGATAGTTTAAAACTTTAATTGGCACCAAAATGACGGAGTTCTGACTACTAGCGAAAGGGTCATTTACCCTGAAAGTTGCTTTTTCATACAAAAGTGTGATTGAGTGAAAATTGGAACTTCCGGAACATGGTTCCACTTTATAAATCTTCCATGTCGATAAAAAATTTTGCTTACGAGAGAGTAACGAATAACTGCAAAAAGTGCCCAAAAATATATTTTTTTTAAAAATCTCGAAAACGGCTAAGGATAAAAAAATGGTTGTTTTGTACCCAAAATTACCCTAAAAAAAACTTTTTACCCAAGGTTCTTTTTTCGTGTAGGCTAGTGTAAAGGATATATCAGAGCTTTGAGTGGCGTCAACTAGCGGAGGTGCGAAGAAGCAGCACAAACTCAGCAACTAAACTAACAAAAAGGTCGTTCACGCTTTAACCAATTGAGTTTTTGTGCAACTTTCAAGTTCTCAGCAAAACAGAGACCATTAATACGTCAGATATTTAAAATTGATTAAAAACTATATAATTTTCTTTTCAACTTTTTCTGCCCAAACCACATCAGTTTAGCTTAAAGTTTGGTTATCAAAAAACATAGTTTTTTTAGCTAAATCGAGCAAAGATCTTTCAAACTTTTTGAATTTAGTGTATATGAACGTCATTTACAAAATTATTTATATATGTTTTATTTACTTAATTGAATATTTTAGAGCTTTACAGTGGAGCCAAAAAGGCGGAGGACTGATCAACTAACAAAAAAGGTCGTTCACGCTATAGCCAGTTGAGTTTTTGTGCAACTTTCAACTTGTCAGCCATAAACAGCAACCAAATATATCATAAATATAAAAATTCAAACCAAAACATCAGTCTGATTTTTCATAATTAAACGTTTTCTGCCCCAATACCATCAGTTTGGCTTTACAGTTTGAATTTATAGCTAAAGACCTTCAAAGTTTTTAATTTAGTTACTAAAGTGTATTGCGATGTCATCTTTACTTTTGAACTATTTTGAAATCATTTCTGCATTTTATTTACCATAATTTATATTTTAGAACAGAGGGCTGATAAACTGACAACAAGGTCGTTCACGCTGTACCCAGTTGAATTTTTGTGCAACTTTTATCACCAATACCTAAAATATTTCAAATTGATTAAAAATTCTAAAGTAACAATATTTGTTTTTAAACGTTTTCTGCTAAACTTTCTAAACTGACGTCATTTCAGTTTTAGCTTCTCATAATTAAAAGTAAGTTAGCAATAAAATTTGAATTTATAGCAAAATCGAGCAAAGACCTTCTAACTTTTCAAATTTAATTGCCAAGGTGTATTGTGACGTCATCTTCACTTTTGAACTATTTTGAAATAATTTATGCGTTTTACTTACTATAATTAATATTTTAGAACGGAGGACTGATAAATTAACAAAAAGGTCGTTCACGCTTAAGCCAGTTGAGTTTTTGTACAACTTTAAACACTTTAAATAAAAATATTTTTCTTAAGTTTTAAAGTTTGTTCTGCACAAATGACGTCAGTTTGACTTCTATCATTATTAAAACTTAGTAAGCAATAAAATTTGAATTTATAGCCAGATCGAGCCAAGACCTTCAAACTTTTCTAATTTAATTGCCAAGGTGTATTGCGACGTCATCTTCACTTTTGAGCTATATTGAAATAATTTCTGCGTTTTATTTACTATAATTAATATTTTAGAACGGAGGACTGATAAATTAACAAAAAGGTCGTTCACGCCATAGCGACTTGAGTTTTTGTACAACTTTAAACAGTCTCAAATATATAAAATGGACTAAAAATTAACAGAAAAATATTTTTCTTAAGTTTTAAAGTTTATTCTGCACGACGAAATGACGTCAGTTTGACTTCCATCATTATTAAAACTTAGTTAGCAATAAAATTGGAATTTATAGCTAGATCGAGCCAAGACCTTCAAACTTTTCTAATTTGATTGCTAAAGTGTATTGCGACGTCAGCTCTCTACTTTTAAGTTATTTTAAAATAATTTATGCATAGAAACTTAATACGCTTTGGGGCATTCAAATAACTTTTCAGCAGAGTATTTTAGCTGCGTCTTGACCTATATAGACGTTATTCCCCCCAATCGTTTTAATTTGTGACGTATTTTATTTAAATTTAATGGATGAACGAAATTTGTGTCAACAATATAAATACGCAGCTTATTTAATGAAATATGTTTATAAATAGCAAAAATCTATAGAAATAAGAAATATATGTTGTATATAAGCAGCAAAATAAAAAAAAATCACAACTTAATTAGTAAAAATGCGTCAAAAATTTAAAACATTTTGTATATAATTACTAAAAACAAATAGCTTGATAGCTTTATATATATAAAGATGTATGTATATAGTTAGTTATATATATATATCATATACATGTCTATACATGTTTTATTTATGTTTTGTCACATAATTTTGTCAAAAGCTTTTAAGCAAACACACACACATGTGCATAGTTTTAGGTATATATAAAAATAAATATAGGTATATAGAGGTGTGTATATAGTTGTGGCCTTTGGCGTGTTTAATTTAGCCATAATTGATGTAGACGCCATTAGGGAGGCCTATTAATTATGTGTGAATGTGAAACGCGTCATTATTGTCTTTGTTTTTGTTGTTGTTCGCAGGGGGGGGTGATAAAAAAATTGCTGACAAAAAGCAAATGTAAATTTAAGCGCCATTTTTTTTCTATTTTCCGGCAATCTCCGCGACGGCTGCTTCGCCATTTTAATGAGCCTGAGATTTTTTGGGCCCGGTCTAAAAAATGGCGCTGATTGAAGCAGCCGACGCGACGATGAAGATGGACACTATAAATAAAATAAGCTAAAGAGACAGCACAAAAGCAACAACAAAAACAAAACTGCGGCAAGCAGCCAACAAGCAACAACAACATTATTAATAGGCACTTAAAACAAAAAAAAAATAAAAGGTGAGGCAAAGAGAGACAGAGAGAGAGAGTAGGAGAGACCAGTGAGGAGCAGGAGAGGCCAGAGAGCGGCAGAGTGAGCTAGATAAATGCTTAGGGGCTGTGCTGGGCAGGGCTCTCTCATAGCCGCGGATTATGCCAGGGCTACGTCGCGACGTCTCCTCCTGCGGCGTTGATGGAGACACGTTTTTACATTTTGTATATTGATGTTAAAATTAGATGCCAACGTGTCAACCATGGAGTGGGTGGGTGGAGTGGTTGGAGGTGGCAGCTCTGTGCGCCGCGGGTAATAGGTAAAAACACGTATCATATTTTAGTCACCAGACTGAAAGACAGACAGATACACACGGTGTGTGTGATTGTGTGCTCATCATGACCAAGATGAGATGAGATGAGCACACTCTGAAGCTGATGCTGATGGTTATGGTGATGGTGATGGTAATGTGATGGCTGCTGATGGTTATGCTGATGGGCAGAAGAAGAAGAAGCCATGTCTACCGCCAGTTTTATGCAGGTGGCCAGCCACAAAACACAGCAACCGACCTCGACCCCCGACCCCCAACCCGACACCACTCCACTCCCCACACGTGGAAGCTGTCACAACACTTACATATAGACACGTCTGTCCAGGCAGAGGCGATGATATATCGACTCAACGCCTTGTGACACAAATCAACATGTTAAATAGACTGTCACAAAATGTGCGCAACAGATTTGTAAAAAATGTTTATTTTAAATGGAAATATCGAACTTTTTAAAGGGTTTAAAAAGAAATTTTTTTTTATAGTTTATCATTAAACTTAAGGCGTAATAAATTTACTAAGCAATATATCTTTATAGAAGAAAAAGGAATTTACTGGAATATAATCAATTTGAAAGAAGCTAATATAAATCTCATAAAAAGGAGAGTATAATATCGTAAGGATTTTTTGGATATGGAATAGGAGAATTAACTAATGATTAAAGGAAGAAATGCGTTGAGTATATTACGACACTCAAAAGAGCTTTGACTCCTTATTTTACAATGGGAATGAAATTAGAGTTGTTTTGGAGATTTTCTGAAATTTTTTATAATCTTAGCGAAATAATATGGAGAAGTCTTGGTTATTTTTATTTTTATACCCTGTACTTATAGGTACAAAGAGTACATTAAATTTTTGCAATATGTGTAACCGACTGAAGGAGGCGTGACAGACCCCAAGTTCTTTATACCAAAATGTTTATCATAATGTCGGGTAGTGATTGAGCCATGTCCGTCTGTTGAACCTAGATCTCGCAGACTATAAGAGCAAGATAAACTTTACCACTTGATGCGCATATTACCTGAAATATTAAGTTTGTTGTATCATGTCAATACCTTCCACAGTTCCCCCGCAGTTTTTAATATTTTTGATCTGAAGTTTGACAGAGCGATGATAAACTCATGAATCCGAATGAATATTAATTCAAGGAGCAGTATGTTAGCTACTGGGTCTTCGACTAGCGATATGGGCTTGTAAACCAATTATACTATACATTCAATTTAGTTACTTAGTAAAATTTTATATTTTTGAAATGTCTGACTCTGAGGGTGCTTCTAGAAATTAAGATAGAATCTGAGGTGCGAAGAAGACAGCTCTAATGCAAAGGAGCCGTGTAACGCCCACTGGGATTGATGGTTTAATATCTAACAATAAAAAGTAAAGAGCGTGAAATATCTAGGAATAGTACTGGACAACAAGCTGAGCTGGAAGCCCAATGTAGAGGAAAGGGTGAAGAAAGCATAAATGCACATAAATGCGTCGCAGAAGATGCTGAGTAGCACGTGGGGACTATCCCCAAGATTAATGCACTGGATCTTCATCTCAGTCATGCGGCCAGTACTACTCTACGGAGTTTTGGTGTGGTGGAGAGCCACAGGGAAGTCCACATACCAATAATGAAAACGACTCAACGACGATCACTGATGTGCATAACAGGGTCTTTAAGTTCTACTCCATCCAAGGCCCTAGAAGCAACACTTGGAGTCCAATCCCTAGACACTCAAGAAAGGCTACTTGCACAGAAAACAGTACAACGTCTCTGTGCAGCAGGGAACATGGCTCTGGTGAACAACGGGCACAGCAAAGTTGCAGGGGTAACATACAATAGCACGGACTATATGACCATAGGAAGTAACTTCTTCAAAAAATGCACTTTAATGAGACCTGATGACTGGAAAATCGGCATAGACCGACGAGTCATAAAAATGTTCACAGACGGATTCAAAATGGAATCCGGAGTTGGCGCCGTGGGATACTGTATTGCCTCACCCATGGAAATATCTGGACCACTGTAGCTTCTTGCAGGCGGAGTTGCTCACCATAAAGAAGGCAACAGAACTAGCACTCACCCTAGAGCAGAGCCAAAGGAGTACTGGCAAGCAGGGACACATTAGATGAACTAAGCACCCACAAGGAGGTGTGCATCTTTTGGATTCCCAGCCACCTAAGTATTGATGGAAATGAAATAGCTGAAATGCTCGCCAAGGAAGGTGCTGTATCAGGACAACCGTCACTTGAGGATCTTAAGATTCCATTAAGGACGATTTACCACAGAGCAGAGGAAGACGCTGTAACCAGATTCGACAGAGCGAAGATTGCTCGCACTATGTGCAAGAAAATCAATAACAGACTTCCTCCATATATTCAGCAACTCCCAAGAAGAGACTGCAGATTGGGCATATTTACTGGTCATTGCCTGACCGCACCTCACGCTAAGAAGCTAGGCATTGTCAACAGCGATGAATTCAGGAAGTGCAGGGAGACAGAGGCCGAAGAGACTCTGAAGCACCTCAACTGCCGCTCCACCGCTGCATCAAGACTAAAATATATTGAAAAAAACCTTGGCTTACCTCAATAGAAGAGGCAACCGTCGAGACGGGGCACCGTTTCTCCTGCTTATAAGCGATTCTTCAGAAAATCGATGTTCTTTAGTTAAATGGTTAAATAATTATTTAAGAAATGATGTCCTGAAATGAACAAATGCTTTCCTCACCTATAAGCGATTTTTCAAATATTAAATTTTTTTTGAACTAACTTGTTAGATAATTATTTTAGAAATCCCAAAACGAAAAAAAATGTAACCCCTAATTATACACTTTCTTTGGAATGGCTTCATGAATAACTTAATGAATTTTTATCCGATTGACTTAAAATTTTCTCAAAATCTAATTTACTTGGTTTTTGGGCAAATATTAAGAGGAAATTAATTTTTTTATATTTCAGATCAATGGTGACGTACTCGTAGGTCTCTTCAGCCGAATTTTTTTTTTAGAAAATTGACTTTGAAAATCATGCTCCACAACCGCGTTACCCTTAAAGCCCTCAATCCAGGGCTGGATTTAGAAAAATACCTTTTATTTATTTTCAAAATTGATGCAGTTTTATTCTGACTTCATAACAAATGTAACTTTTTACTAAGCTATCCTTTATCTATTAGATCGTTCATAGATGCTTTCCACGCAGCAAAATCCTAAAGGAACTCTGATTTTTTCTAAGGACTTTTTGTGGTGGTCTCCATATGAATCACATTGACATATTGCTCCTCAGCTTTACACAAAGCTGGATATACGATATCATAGCCACTCTGGCAGTTAATGCTCTTGGTCAGATAGATGGGTTGGCCTGGTATATAATTGCCCGCATAGTTACAAGCCAACAAGAAATGATGCACTGTATCCTTGGAAAACTTCACAGCAGCGCAGCCGATGTGTGTATTGTTGTGCCTGGCCATAATGGCAAAATTATGCAATAGGCTAAAAACAAGAGCATTAAATGAGAGCTAGTTCGTCATTGGAACTCCATTTGAAACTTACTTGGCCGATCTGTTTGTGGGAAAACGCTCCAGGAAAGGCAGCGTAACATGCTCCCATTGCTTCCACCAGCCTTCAATAGACTCCTTAAGCAACTCCTCATCGGTTCTATCCGCATCAGTTGTATTTAGCATGGCCAGATTTTGACCGGAATTATGGAACTCTTCGGTATTATGACACTGATCAGCTGCCAGCTTGCACTGCTTTACATTGAGCTCCGCCAGTGTGGCCAACTCATCGTTCCACTGCAGTGTGGCCATACGCTCGGGTGGGGGCAAATCGTAAAGCTTGCCCGAGGCCAGCTGATTGCGTAGCGAATTATGTTCCCTGAGTATTGTGATGTGAAGTTCACTCAGATTCAACAGCTGAGCATCGTGTGGACAATATTTGCCCAGATTCTAAGTAAAGTGTGGGCCAATTTTTTGGATTAATTTGTTTGTTTTTGCTTTTGTTTTTTGTTGTAATCACTCACGCCATTGTTTCTACAGCCAATATGTTTTTTTCCTCTGGGACACAAAGCGGGCTGACAATATTTGCTAAGGGTATTACCAGTTTGGAAGTCGGCCAACAACAGCTGCACACAAATGGCCAAGAAACAAATCCAAGTGAGCTGCATGACTGCCATTTCAATTGTGGATTGGATGGAGTAGGCATTGGGGTTTATATAGCAACAATTATACTTGGCCGAAACACGTAGGATGTGTCTTGTGTCGTTTTTAGCCACGTTAAGTCTGCTTATCATTGTCTTGACAACTGTTTTTGTGATACTCTATGCATAGGAGGCCTATGGGTTTTGGGTTAATGTTTGGAAGAAGGGGTTATTGCTTGGGTCTGAATGGATAAGTAAGCTTGGATGCAGAAGAAGAAGAAGGCTTCTTTGGTTTAAGATCTAGACAGTATAACCAGTAAGGCCTCTACGGAGTGTGACGTTCTTGCAAGAAGAAGAGCATCCCTATTCAGCAATCACAAAATCTAAATTTAACTCCGAAATTGCATTATTCAAGGAGCTCTAGAGCCAGATCCCAAGGGTCTCAGTGTAGTTTTCACCTTATAATTTATTTTGTAAGGTCTCTAAGTTCTCTCTATTATATCGATACTATTGCAAGAGCATCTGCTATTCGTTACCCATCTTTCCTATAATTAACAAAAATTGTTTGTTTTCCTATGATTATTCCACAAAAAACAGCTGGAACGCATTTGGCCTTGCTTTATAAACTTGGCAAAAAATGTGTAAAAGAAAAAGTATACAAAAGAGACACAAAGAAAAGACACATCGAAAAAAACGTTAAGAAGAAAAGGAATAATAAAAGAGCGTCGTAATCTCTATGTTATTGGTTAAAATGGCATGCTACTGTTCTTCCTTCAATAGAAAGGCCAAGGCATGCCAGGATACAAACAGACACAAACAAGGACCCGGACCTTGCCTTGACTCGACGCACTTGACACTTTTTCCTATGCCCACAAAAAATTAAAACACACACAAACAAGGCTTGAAAAAATAATCCTTAAAAAACGAGAAATTCAAAACCGTAAAGTGAAATTCTTTTCATGCTGCAATTTAAAGCACAAAAAATGGAAAAAATCTGTAGAAAGGGGAAAAATTACAACCAGAAATCTCAACTGCAATTCATGAAAGACCAGCAAAGCTTGAAAACTAAAAATAAAAAAACAAGATGGCGTTTTTTTCTGTTAGTATAAAAAGTGGAAAATGGCTGAAGCTGCATGTCCTTGTCGTTCATTTTCTACCTCAATTGAAATAGTTTTGCCGCCTGTTTCCAGGCCACATTTTTTCACTTTCATTACGTAGGCGGGTTGGGGGGCTCTGTTTTCTCACAATCTCTTTTATACTCTAATGCGCTGCACTCCCTCCCCCTGCTCCTTAGTATCCTTTAGTTTATACGCTTTTGATTGCATACAACTAATGGCCATGACAATAAGTACCAAAGTAAGCCAGAAACAAACTCTGGCCGGGAATCTTTAGTTCTATCTAAACAAAAACAACAAAAAAAAAGGTAACTTTATTCCCAGCCAGCTGTTTTCTTTATGACACTGACGACAACAACAAAAACAACAACTAAAAACAACAACTATGCGCTGGACTTTGGCTAACAACCTGCTCATTATCGTTGTTGTTGTTCGCTCTTGTTGTGGTCTTTACTGTTGTTGCAGCCAATTTCATTCTCTCTGCTTTATTGTCATTTAGCAGCACGACAAAAAGCAACGTGAAATAAAATAAAATCGAATAAAATAAAAATAAATTTAAAAATAAAAAAAATAATATTGAAATAAAAGTAAAGTTAAACGAAACACTTGCAGCTTATTGCAGCTGTGTGCATTGTCAACGTGTTCAGAGCTTTTCCGAGTTTTCCATTGTTCTACCTAACTAATGAGAAAGAGTACTTCGAATTTGGGAAGAAGTTTGTGAAAAACGAAATAACCAAATAGAATAACTTCTTGCGAATTTGTTGTCTATTTTTAGTACTTTTCCAATGTTCTACGCTACAATTGGGAAAAAGTTAGCGGAAAATGGAAAACGAAAAAATTTCGTTCAGATTCGTTATTGCATGCTTCGAAAAACGAATTTTTTGGTCGATTTTTCCTAGTGGCCCATTTTTTAACCTTGCCAAGAGAAACAGTAGCTAGAATTTAGAAAGAAGATTGTGGAAAACGGAAAACGACGAAACTAATCCGAACCATTTTATTTGGATTCTTTTATACGTGCTACGGAAAACATGTTTTTTGTCGATTTTTCGTACTCTTCCATTGTTATACCTTGCCATTAAGGAAGAGTAGAGAGCATTTAGAAAGAAGTTTGTGGAAAACGCAGAGCGAATAAATCAAACTGATCAATTTCATTAGGATTCGTTTTTGCGTGCTCTGAAAAACGAATTTTATTATAGATTTTTGACTTAGGGTTCCTTTTAAGTAGATGACCCTTTCATGCATAATAGATCTCAAGCTAAAATATTTGTTAATAGCTTAGATCTAAAACATTTTTTGAAAATCCACCCGAATAATTTTTACTACCTTGAGCACAGAGGGAGTAGAATGACGAACATATTTTGCACGAAAGACTCTTTGAGTAAAAAAATTTCTCGAATCATTATAGAAAATTGTAAATGTTTCGGCAACAGGGACTTCACGGCCACAGCGAAAACCTTTTGGAAAACAACTAACATAAGATTTTAAAAATCCATCCACAATGATGGCCCCCATGAGTCTTCCTTTTTGTAACCCCTATTCAAAATTGGGCCCATAAGAACACTCCGTTTTTAGAGCCTAAAATTTGTTTCCCAAAATTCTCGGTGAATTAAATTTTTAAAGAATATTTGTGTCTATAAATAAAATAAACTACGATTTCTATGTGATCTGTACTTCTTTGTTATCATGACAGATTCGGTTCAAAATGGCTTCTCACAATTAATTGGAACATTTGCAGAAAGTATTCATTTGTAAGGATATCTCTTAAATCTCTTAAGTATTGCAATTTTGTTTTAACTATTAGATAGGTAGGTAGAAGTGGTTGTCTGCCGACACATCTAGGCCTACAAAGGCCCGTTGTGGTGCCACGTGACTTAGTCCTTACTCTCCTGTATCTTCATTGAACCAAACTGTCGATTTAATGAACGAATTTATCTTATTTATTCTGATTCCGGCGAATTCAATAGTATTTCTAAAAGTTACGGAACCCAGTGTATTCAATCTCCTCCTGCATAGTTCCATGCATCAACACAGGAGGTACTCTACTGTTTCCTCCTCTTCTACTTCCTGATAGTACTCAAAATGCGGCATTGGCGTGCCTACCAATAAGACAATGCTCGCTAAGAGCCCCTATCATGGCTTTCATGTTTCAAGCTCCATTGCGGGCAAGTTTTCCTACTAATAAGACAGGTACCAATTTGTTCCCATCTATAGTTTGCATCATTAATGATATTTCTATCTATTAACAATTTACACGTTGCTAGTGGTATAGGTTTCAACGCCTTATCAGGCTGAAGTGATACCGTTTTTCCCCGTCTAGCTAGTTCATCTGCCTTGGAATTGCCACCGATATCTCGGTGGCCTGGTACCCAAAGCAGATTTATGGCGAAGTATTTAGTAGCATCCTGTAAAGCTCGTAACATTCCATTACTGTTTTGGATTTGAGCCTAACTGACTATAATGCTTTTAAAGCAGCCTGACAGTCAGAACCGATCTGAAATTCCCTTTCGGTTAAAACACGATTCTTAATTATGAGAATACTTTCTATTATAACTATGTCTTCTGCTTGGAAAACACCACAATGATCTGGTAAGCGGAAGGATTCGTTGATGCCCAGCGATTCCGAATAGACACCCCCTCCCACCTTATCATTGAGTTTAGATCCGTCCGTAAAAATGGTAATCTTGCTATTGCAGTCTGGTATACCATTGTCCCAGTCTTCACGAGATGAGAAACGTACACTGAACGGTTTGTCTAAGAATAACTCCATTGAGTTAGAAAAGTCAGTGGTTCTATTAAACTTCAATATTAAACCAAATTTCCAAAATATTTTAAAACTATTTTCATTATTATTAGGATTATTGAGGGTATCTGACGATGAAAAGAGCATAAGAACTAAGAACTGTCTTTTAGCCTATCTCGTGCTTAGCAACTGCTGAACTGGTGAACTATCATATCACAATTCTTTCAAATAGAATTTTATTCTGAGGAATTCTAAATCCACTGAAGAATCGAAACTTTCTATTTACCTTAATTATGCTTCGCAGATTATCGAAGTTCTGTTGGCAATTTTTCCTAAAACCGTGCCAATTAATCCCATATTCGTTCCTAATTTTATTCCCCGGAACAAAAAAGTGTATCCACACAACGCCTAACTACTCCAAACATTTCCTGGTATATTTAGCTTTGTTTTTCTTATTATTGTTGCTTTAGCGAGTTTTCCCATTTAGCGCGCATTAAGTTAACTTGCATTGCTTTTCATTTAATTGGATTTTCTTCTTTAGCAGGACATTTTATGTCCGGCTGCCTAATAATTGCAACTTGTAATTATTTTGCAGGATTAGAGCTGAGCACGGCGTAGCAGCTGCATTTAAGTTCTGTGACATTGCCAAGACAACTTGACAACCTTGAGCTGTGTTCCAGGAACGGGTTAGCTTAAGGACCCCCAACCCAATCCAAGCCAACCCAAGTGCGCAAAATGTCAATTTCAATTTCAGTTTCGTGTACATTTGAATAGTGTATAAATAGAGCAACAGAAATACTCGTAAACCAGCAACCAGCTAGGACCTCAGCACTCCCCTGTGACCACGCCCAAAGGATTGGCGCGCACACACACACACACACACAGAAACACACTTATACACTGATACTGACACACTCAAAATCAATTCAATTTAATTTCCTCGAAAAGCGAAAGCGTCCTTCGAGTTTGGTTTTCTTTTGATTGGCGGCAGCAATTGGCAGAGCGAATGGCAACTTACTCAATATTTTCCAACACTACATTTATATGTACACGAGCGCTATATATATGTATATTTGTGTGTGTGATTCTGTGCATGTGTTATGTCGCAACGGAAATTGAAATTCTCACACATTTACTACACACACACTCAGACACTAACCAACCAACACATGGCCATAATGCGGCGGCAGCGTTGCCAGCAATTTCAAACATTTATTTGCATTTCTTCTTCCTTCTATTCTTCTGATTTTCCTTCTTCTTCTTTTTTTTGCTTTGGTTTTTTAAAGCTTTTTGTACGCCAAATGTGAGAATATAAAATAAAGCAAAAAAATCATCAGCAAAGCGCGACTAAATGCAAGCAAAAAGTGGAGTAAGAGAAAAAGCATTTAAATGTATGCAAAAATGATTTAAGCTTGGCTACACTGGAAAAAATAATTGAGTTAAAAGTTGGCGGAGTATTTTTTAAGTGCAGCAGTAGAAGTTCAAGGTAGGACAATTAAAAGGTAATGAGCAATTGAGAGGAAATAAAATGTGACGTAGAGAGGAAATTCTAACATTGTCTAGAAAATTTAATAAGCATTTTTGATAAGCTTTCCTAATTATTAATGCAAAATGAATTTTTGATTATCTTTGAAAATTTGGTTGATGAAAGATTTCTAATACCAGAAAAATATATAGAAAATTCAAAGATTCAAAATGAATATTCAAAAAGGCTTTTTATCCAGAAGATTTTAAAAAAAGACCATAAAACCGTTTTGGAGCATCCTACATTTTTAATTCAATCAAATGCAACAGATTTTGCTAGAAAGTATTATTCAAAAACATTTTTGTGTAGAAGACATTTTTAAATAATCGATATTAGCAATTAATATATTATTAATTAATAAAATTTTTTCAGATTTTTTAAAAGTTTTTTTTAATACCAGAAAAATGTATAGAAAATTCAAAAATACAAGATAAATATTCCTGCATTTTTATTTAAATCAAACTGCCCTATATCGTTTGTGATCTTATTAATTAATTGCTTGTAAGCTAAATTTTGCATAGGAATAATAAAAATATATTTTTTCTTAATTTTAATAATAATAATACTTTTAAAGAAATTTTATCATGAAGGAAATTCCAACAATCTCTTGCAAAACCAATTAAATATTTTGATCAACTTTCCTACTTATTCATACAAATAGAATTATAGCAGATTTTTGAAAAGCTTGCTTGAAAGTTTTGTAAATGCCAGAAATATATATAGAAAATTCAAAGTTTAAAATAGATATTCATAAAGGACTCTTTTTCAGAAGATGTTATCCTAAGTAAAGGCGTTACAGAGTATCCTGATTTTTTATTTGTATAAAATGTGTTCATTTCTCAGCAGATTTTATTATTCAAGAATAGTTTTGTGCTTAACCAATGTTTGAAAAAAAAAAACGATAATATCTCAAATTAATTGCTTGTAAACAACAAATTGCTGGCGCCATCTAGCGGCCATATTAAATTGATTAATATTTGGTGGCGAAACTATATAAAACAGTGGAATTAATTAGTTTACTAGAATTTTTAAAAATACAACACCCAAAGTCTTAGATAATTTGAATAAATTTCTGACCAGAATTTATTATAGAAGAATATTTTTTTGTTCAGAAGCAATGTTTGTAAATAATCGATAATATAAGCAATAATTTTGTAGTAAAAAGGATTCAGCATGGGAAAATAAAAACATTTTTTTTTTGTTCAATGATATTTTTAAAGCATTTTATCATGAAACACATAAATGGCTAACTAAGCAAAATTTTAATTAAGACTGATAAATGGATGGGAATGAAAATTCCTACTATCTGAAAATTTACACTATCGTTAAGCCAATGAAACAAGATTAAAAATGCAACCAGATTTCAACAATACAAAATAAAGCAACTGGGATTTGAATATTTGCAAGAAATTTTAAATATTTGAGATTCAAGCTCAAAGCTTACAATACGTCCTTTTTGAACAAAGAAGCACATGAGAATGCAAGGATAATTGAAACATATTTTTGCGTTTTAAAGGAGAAAGAAAATAAAAAAATAAAAAGTTGAATAATTTTGTTAAGGATTATAGTTGAAGGATTATGATGACTAGAATCATATTTAGGTAAGGCTATAGACCGCGAGCGAATATCTTCAAATAATAATTAACGTTTTTTTTCTTATCTTTACTGAAAAATAGCTTCAAAAGATTAAAGTTAAAATTCTCAGCATAAATAATTAATTCCCTCTAAAAAAAAGTAAACGTCTGTAATTAATTCAGGTAACACTTACATATATTTTACTATAAAAATTGTTGAATTTTACACTGTGCACACCATATAGGGTCTAGCTATCATATGGTGTAAGATTTACCACGATACTTTCACACATACGAACACAATCGGTACCACATTGATTTTTTTAAACGGATTAATATATATAAATTACTACAGTAAAAATTGACCAAATAAGCGCTTGACCGGGAAAAAATGGCAACAATGGAATATGACTTGCTTCAAGTTTTAAGAAAATGTTTTATTGAGGCTCTATGCTCCAGAGAAAGGATATCTATTTTATTTTTCTAAAGCTAGTTTGTGCACACCGTATATGGTAGGTCTATCATAAAGTGTAAGAGTTATCTCGATATGTTAACGCATACACACACAATAAGTACCACATGGATTTTTTTTGAACGAATTCATGTAAAGAAATTAGTACAGTATAACTTGTCCAAATGAGCGCTTGACCTTGAAAAAATGGCAACTCCGGAAAATATTACTTGCTTAATGTTTCACTGCGGACCTATGCTCCATATACAGGATATATATTTTAGCATAACAATTGCTGAAACATAAATTTTTTTAAAAGGGGTGTATATATAAATATAAGTACAGTACAATTTTACCTTACTGGAATATATCTCTAGCTAAGTGTTTTAAGGAAGTGTTTTATTGAGGCCCTTTGCTCCAGATAAAGGAAATAAAGGTGATGATGAATGTTTTAAGGACCAACCAAAACGTCAAAACAAAACAGGTGATCTCCCCCCGCTTACAAAAAACAATAGCACACGATATGTTCAATTTATAATTTTTTTGTATTTAAGGGTATACCAAGAAGTTCATATTTTGAGCGGTATAGGGCGTCAAAATGACTAAAAAGCTGTTAAAGTATTTTTAAATAGTTAAAAAAATTCCTTTTTATTTTACTATACAAGTCTCTATTAAGTTAGGACACCGCCGTTCGGATTTGGCTATAAGCTTTGGATCCCAGTTCTCTTTGTACAATTATTAATAGATATCTTCATTGTCCATCAAGGGGCGAATGACAAAATAGTTAGTCTGCAAATTATTATACAAGCTTTGTGCGTCCATTTTTCTCCTAGTGTAGCTCCAATTCCTAAGTGTTATGTGCGTGTGTCAATAAAACAATGGCGCATTGTGGCAGCCATTGCCCCATAGCACCCTTGCGCTGTCTAAATCTTTATCCTATCTCCATCTGTGATTTTTTTTATCTCCATTGCTTGTCACTTAAAATTCCCGATTCAATTCGTTGGCTATGCAAAAAGTTGGCAGCACGTTCAAGTCCATGTCGAAGCTCTTAACGTTGACTGGATTGGAGGTTATGTCACGCATTATTAACACACGCTGCTTCCTAGAACTGTCTGTGTGTGTGTGTCTGTCCGATTGTCTCCTCCACTTCTCTCTGTCTGTCCGTCTGTCTATCCTTGCTTCCTTCCGTCTGTCTGTGCATTCGTTTTTAAAGAGCTTTGACATATTCGTTCAAGCTCTTCGGTTGACTCAATGCGGTTCGTGAGTTGATTGCTAAATGCATTGAAATTTCAATGTCATGCAACACTTTTTTGCACCACTGTGCAACACTGTGCGTATGTCAGTGTGTGTGTGTGTGTGAGTTTGCACACATTTATGACCAGCACATGTCGCAATGTGAGAACTCTCTCAAAGCAGAGAGAAGCCAAGTTTTCTAGTCAACGTGCACCCCCATAAATACATCCTTTATTTTTTTTTTTTTCTTTTTTTTAATCATATTCCACATAGTCTAGATATTTATTTTGTTTCTTTTGCCTGAGTTTATGCAATGTGCTTTTGTTGTTGTTAAATTGTTTTTGTTTTTGTTGCCAAGTTATGCACTCTCCGTAATGAATAAAATTGTTCAGCTTTAAAGAACTCGCTTTGAAGCACAAAAGTCAAAGAGCTCAAAAGCCTCATTAAATTGCTTTCTAAACGAAGCCTAACAACCTAAATCGAGAGTATTTTTTAAATAGCTTTGAACATAATTCTAGTCAAAAAATGTTGAGCCAAAAGCCATTTACAAAACCCAAGGGAACGTTTAATAGTCTTTTTTTTTATGGAAAGGAGAAACTTTTTAAAGCTAATTATCTGTTTCTCGCGATAAAAAGCATGGCGAATTTTTTTGCACTTAAAAATCAATTAACTTAGCGAAAAGTTGGGTTAAGTTTTTTATAGTAGCTTTTAGCTATAATCTTAAAGCTCTTCAAGAGGTTTAACAATAAAATTTTTATATTTTTAATTGATTCAGTATGTAAACGAAGTGAAGGTAAATGGGAGATGGTCACACTAGAATATCTGCAAGTGAATAGTTGCTCTTTAAAAACTTTATAACGAATTAAAAGGAAATATTTTTCTAGTTAAATTTTTAAGTCGTTAAGTCAAGCGTTAAGTCTTCTCACGCCATCGTCATAGCAGAATCCTACTTGAGTTAGACCTACCTATGCAGGCCGGGGATAAGGATTACGGCTCCACGGTTCAGAAATGGAACGACAACTTTGTCGTAATTTTCCCGGAGAGGAAAGATTGGATGCAAAGAACTCCCTTAAAAGGGAATAAGCTGACGATCCATTCTAATCGCTCGAAGATGGATGAGGCCACAGGAGCAGGCATATTCTTTGAAGATCTTTTGATGAAGCTTTTATTCCGCCTCCCCGACTGGTGTAGCATTTTTCAAGCAGAGATATACACAGTCTGGCAACCGGCTAGACTTATTAGCGCTTTGGACCTGAATTTCGAACAACATGATTTTCGTTTACTTTTCCCAGTAAAACGGGTCCAATAGCTCCATTGTTGTTTTGGAGCCTTTGAATTATTGATAGCTTACTAGAATTCAAATTGCCCCTCAAAAAGCCCCCAAAAAATAATCCAGCGGGTCTGTACTCGAGAACATCCCGTGCATGCGTCACTACTCAAAATTAACCTCACAATTCCATGTAAGTTCAAGGAACATTATAATTCTTTTCGATAGTCAGGCAGCTATTTAAGCTCTGTAATCGCACACCATAAGAAATAAACTAATACGTAACACGATGCTAGCGCTTAACGGTATCCATCGCCACGCAATAACCCTCTGCTGGGTTCCGGGTAACGAGGTAACGAGACGGCGGGCGAGTGCTCCAGGAACGACTGAACTCTGGCAGCTAACCTTGCGATTACGGACATAAAAACACCATTACAGGACGTCGTATCGTAAATCAGGGAGATGGTTAGAGCTCTGGGGGAAAGAGAATGGAACATGGTGTCCGGTTGGCGCATCTCCTGAGCACTCTGGCCGAATATGATCCAAAGCTAACATCTAAACCCCTGCGCTTCCATAAAAACAGGACTAGGATGGTGGTAGAGGTTGTACCATAGGCTATATAGATGAGAGGTTGCTCGCTCCCCATCACGATTTCTTCCGAAGGTGCAGAGATGAGGAAGAGACAGAAAGCATCCAACAACTGTTATGCGACTACCCGGCGCTCTTAGAAGACGAACCCGGTTTCTGGGTAACCAGTCTTTGCGGATTCAGGTTGCCTAGCCTTTGTGCCCATAGCGAATCCGGCTGCTTCCGTCGAATCTTCAAAATGTTTCTGCAACACGAGAGACTTACGCGAATAGGGATATACAATTTTTGGTCCTCCTCCCACTATCCCCCCCTTTCTTCAATTCCTTTCGTCACCTTCTTTCAATGAGGCAACACAATGGACCTCATGGAACAAGAATTCCAACATTTTAATCGCATTCGTATTTCAACCGAATACTTGGTGCCTCTAATTTCACCAAAACGAACAGTTCCAATGGTTTGAAATCGAATATTCAGCTTTAAGAGGAATAAATACAAAACAGCCAAAAAAAAAAAAAGATATATCGATCACGCCCATTGATAAACATTGATTGCTTGCAATATGAGGAAGCCCAAGCCTAGAGGTGTTGCCACCTCTAGTTCAAGGTGTCATTTGTCAAACGACACTTGGTAAAGTATTTTTTACCGCGCCGCACCAGTAAAATCAATATGTTCGCGTCGAGTTAGTAGCATGTAGCATGCCACACAGTTCCACTCCCTCTTGACTGAACTTAAATTGTCTCAGACGCCCCCCGACATCAGGCAGCCATCAAGTAGTTGCCACCTTGTTGCCATGTCAGCGTTACGCCCCTTTTTTCGCCAGAAAAGACAATACTTAAAAGTCTGGCAGTGTGGCAAGCTGCCGCGATATGCAACACTAGAGGAGACAGCCGCTGACGCGCAACGCGGCAGATGCTTCATGTTCTACTACAACAAGTACTTTTCATTTTCCCTGATTTTCCCTGGTTTGATTGTCAGGAAATGCTGGGAAATGCGTTCGTTGTCTGTAAAGACATTCAAGTCAGTTGATTTCTTGCAAACTGATTTTGTGATTCGACTTGTTTGTTTTAGGCTCCTATATAGCGATGATGATACCCTGCTCGTTGTCAACGTCTTGGTATCCATCTACGTCACTAGGCGCGCTGCTCATTAAATACGCTTTGACATTTGTGCTTCATGCTTAACGCAACTCGGTGCCTACTCCGACCCTGCCCCACGGCTTGTCGCGTTCAGCCCATCACATTTGCTTATCTCACTTAGACGGAAAGCAGCCATCCATGGCGACGTCAGACAGCAGGAACGAAAGAACGAACGAACGACATTCCGCGCGGATTGCCACAGGTTAGGGGCACCCTTTCCACATATGGGGGCAAGATTGCGGCTGGCGCTGATTTGGCGCAACGAGAACCGCAGTTTATGCTACATTTCAACATTTATTGTATGCTCGGAATTTGGCAGCATTAAACACAAACATAAACAAGCCACGTAATTAGCAACTGCCTGACTGAGTTCCCGGGGTCTTGCAGCTCCTCTATATCTTGGGGGTTCATATAAAATTTTTTTTTATATATGTAATACTATAAAAATATAACGCACACGCACAATACAAAATTTGTTAATAAAATTTTTTATGGATGCAGAATTTTTTATAAATAAAATCTGAAAATCTGAAAACAAAACGTTGAAACATTTTGCATAAAATGTTAACTTCAAGTTGACATTTTCCCTGAGGCAAGACGTAATTGTTATGTTGATTGCGAATTTTTATAACCCAACAACAACAATGGCCCTACAACAACAACAAAAAACAAGCCCGGCAACAAAAACGGCGACAACTCCGCACAGTGCCAACTGGGGAGCAACCCTAAAAGTAACAAGTTAAAGCGATAACAACGCAAGATCTTGACTAACAGATACACTTTAGGGTGTTTTTTTTGGTGGTGCCAAGTTTATGTGTTTTGTAGAAGATTAAGGCAGTTCATTAAAGTTGTATAGCAAAATTTAGGTTTAGACAGAAGTGAGTTCCTGGAAGGCAAGATAAGCATACAGGATCCAAAAATGTTTTAAGCCAAAACTGGGAAAACAAATTTTTCAAATGGCAAATAAAATTTTAAATGACTTTCTCTTTATCTTTCTAGCAGCAGGACGTCATTAAAGTATGTGATTAATAGTCGACCTAAATATAAAAAAATAAATTTTGGTGTCCCAGGCCACTATTGCTAGTACACTATATTATTGTATAATATATTTAAATTAATAAATTATTAAAATATTTTTTGGACTTCTTAATCGAAATAACAATCTTTCGATTCAATCAAATCTCCAAGATTACTTTTATTGCAAGTAATAAGTTTCCAATGTGAACTGCTTTTATCTCAACTTGGCTGTGAAATATTTAAGATCTTTCCGAAATTCACTTATGAACCTAGCGAACATGTTTTCTGTTTTCACCCCTGAAACTAACATTCATTAGGCCTTATTTTACTTTTTTTTAAGTTTTTTTTTTTTTATTAAAAAACGTTTTTGTGTTCGGCGTGCTCATCGTCATCATTTATTTTTCGGGTTAGATTTTACGTCATAGTTATCAAAGTACAGTTGATCATTTCTCTATTATAATAAAATATTTTTTGTCGAGAGGAACCGCTGGGCAAATTAGGGCAATAGTGTTGGCAGAGAGAGAGCAAAGACCCTTGTCAACAACCTGACTATTTTTTTTTTGGACGACGGATTCGGTTTCAGCGACTCCAAAAATAAAATTTTTTATAAGGCTTTTTGAGGTTATGTCAGAGCCCTGACGTACTGGGTATTCGGAATCCGTACTCGGATTCGGATTCAGCGACCCCGAAAACATTGAGTAAACATGGTCTGCCCTCCAGACCCGAAAAAATATTTTTTTTTTGTGTGGCTGTGTTAAATGAAATGAATGAATAAAGAGTATAAGAAGAAGTGTGTTAGAAGATTAGTCTTACAAAAAGAGTCTTTAAAGAAGGAGAGTCTTAGAAAAAGAGTCTGAAAAGAAGAGTCTTAGAAGAGTCTGAGAAGAAGAGTTTTAGAAGAGTCTGAGAAGAAGAGTCTTAGAAGAGTCTGAGAAGAAGAGTCTTAAAAGAAGCGTCTTAGAAGTGCAAGGATTATAGTTACGAAAAACATATTTCATTTCAATATGACAGCTATATGAGATAGTGGATCAATTTTGATCGACCTTTACAAAAATGTGTAGACTAAAACAAAATACCGCTTCCGTAAATATCTTCATGGTATATTAAAAAATACAACATTTTTTAACAATTATTTTTTTCTTTCCTTTAGTTTTACAACGACAATACACTTACAATATTGATTCATACTTTTCCAAATGTTTATGTGCCAGTTGAAAATATTTTTTATCTAATTCTGTAAAATTCAGCTTAAGGTAAGACAGTTATGTTATAAAAATAAAGCAATTTGTTACGCTTAAACTAATCTTTTGTGTGTCTCTTATTAATCTACACATTTTTGTGTAGTTTAATAAAACTTGGTACACTCTATTATATGGCTACCATACAAAAACTCGAGATGTGCTCTTTATTTTAAAGAGACATGAATAATGAAGCTGCTTGTGTATCTCTTATTAGTCTGCACATTTTTGTGTAGTTTCACCAAAATTGGTACACTTTTTCATATGGCTACCATAGTAAAATTGCAACTGTGCTTTTTATTTTATAGAGACATGAATAAAGAATGAACTACAATATAATTTTACAATAGTGTCTTGTTGTAAATTTTTTCCTAAATATAAATTAGTTTAACGACTTTTTTTTCTAAGCAAAAAGTAACAATTATTCAAGAGATAAGTGACGTCCTTGAAGGAAAAACTTACCATCACAACTATTAGCTATACCCTGCTATTACTTTGACGGAACTGCAGTGTATGGAACAGGAACCCGAACCCCAACCCCAACAACAACAACAACAGCAGAACGAACAATGACGACGCACTTTTGACATGCAAATTTTATGCATTTTTCCATGTCACATTGGGGTTCTGTACTACGTCGGTACTACGACGGATTTCGGGCTACGACACAGGGTTTTGTGTAAAAACAACATGATGTTGCAACATTTGAACACTGCATATTTTTATGCAATTTTTTGTGGCGTTGTTGCAGTTGCAGATTGCGTTGATTTCGTGTGTGTTAGCCCAATGCAGGGATAATTAATATAATTTCGCTTCTCATACGCATAAATTAAACAACGCCCCGTGCGTGACTTTTAACGAGTTGCCCTTTTGGTATTTTGTACCAAGGAAAATCCAAAAAAAAAATCGCTGCAATTTTAGTTGTAATTTTTCACACTTTTGACAGAGAAGAAATTGAAAAAGGAAACGTTATGTGAGTATGCGTGATAGTGTGATGGAAGGAGTTCCCGGAACGGCAAGCGAGGAAACTAATTAAGAAAATATTTGTAAAGCACTCGAATGGCAAAATAGTTTGCGGCATTTAAAGTTTACATGGCTTAAAAGGCTGACGCAGGAAGGGGTTGGTTGGACCACTACCAGGCTGTAGTGGTTATGGGATATGGCCAAGCTGTGTGTCTCTACCGACCGCTCCCCCGTCTTGAGCTCGCGTCAAGCACAATAAATTCTCAGCAATTGTGTGGCAAGTTGCAGCCAGCTCGACTGCTCATGCTGCTGCTTCTCCTGCTCCAGCTCCTGCTGCTGCTGGCCGCTTCAACTCATTCGCATTACTGCCACTTGGCTTGTGCTTGGGCTGCTCTTGGCCAAGAGCCGAGCCTCAAGTATGCCGTACAACACGGCAGCGGAAGCTACCAACAGCAACAACAAAATCTTGTGCTTAAATGTGTAGTCTGCTTCAAGGCAACTTGCATCACCCGCCGTTGCTGTAACCCACCTCTCTCCATCACCCACTCGACCACTTGCCTAGGCACGCGTGCCAGCCACGAATTGGGTCAGTTGGGGGTGGCAAATTGTAAATGGCGGTTATATGGAGAGTCTGCGGCAAGGTTTACATTTCTACATGCAATTGTAGATTTTTCTTAAGTTTTTCCCTTCCGCCACATGAAAAGCCATTGCCGGCTGCTGACCGGTAGCGTGTGAATCTCCATGCGAGCATCCAAGGCAAAGTGCACTACGAGGGCAGGCTGACAAGTAATGAAGGCAAGGAATGAAACTCTATTGGAATGAAATAAAGCAATTTGATTTCAGCCTTGAAGCAAAGCACTTCATACTGCTGCCAGAATACAAAATCTTGAGATCCTAAAGGCTACTTCAAATTTACATTAGTATCATCCTCGTCCAACTATGATTATGTGAATCACGGTGAAGTACGTATTAAATTTTGTGTATTTTTAATTACCTTTCTTTCTTCAACTCCCCTCCTAACCACAAAAGCCCGGAATCAGCTGACAAAAAAGCTTAGAAAGCATTAAAAAAAATGGCGGCTAATAACTTCTTAGGCTGCCCACGTATTACGCACCGAATAAACCTTGTTTGGCTTAAATTAAAAATTGCTTGAAGCTCTTATTGTTGTTGTTGTTGCTTTGATAGCAGCTTAACAATTTTTTTCTCAAAAGCTTGAATACTTTGAATTCAAAAGCTGTACTGTAATTAATTTGAGTTTATACCCCACGCTTAAGGATACTGTTTCTAAGGAAATTAGAAGGCGTTAATGCCAAAGAGATCGAGTTTAGCCAAGCTTTTAACCAATTTGAATTTCATTGCCAAGCAAGTTCATCTTAAACAAGTAGATAAACTGATTGCCAAAATTTTCCATCTCTTTTTATACTAAAATTGTTTGACAAAGTTACTAATGTAGTGGAAATTCCTTAAAAATGTTGTAAAAATTTTCCGCTTGAACTTATTTTGCAAAACTTTTTCTCTTGTAATTTTATATAAACTTTTTGCGCATTACATTATACAAATTGAAGAATATAAAATACATAATAATAATAATAATTTTTTTTTAAAAATAAAATAAATTTATTTAAATTGAAAATATTTATACCTTTTTTTTTAGCCATTTTTTTAAATTACATAATGGGTTTAAAATGTGGCCGTCGGTGGCTTAAGTGGTAGCGTACTCGCCTCTAAAACCGAAGGTCGGTGGTTCGATTCCCCGCAGTAGCACTGGTGCATTTGCCTAGCACTGGCATCACTAGCTCAAAGACGCTATTTGCCATGAAAGTCTCTATTAATTTAAGACACCGCCGTTCGGATTCGGCTATAAGCTGTAGGTCCCTGTTCTGTTCGAACAGTCATTAATAGAGATCCCCTATGCCCCTCCTCCAAGGGGTCTAACAGGGAATTATAAAAAAAATGGGTTTAAAATAAAAAAATAACTAATTTAAACAAAAAATATTAACATATCTAACTAAAAGATTTTTAGTCTAAAAACAAAATAAAACATATACCTTTTTTAATATTTTATACTCAAAATATTAAAGGATTGATTCCTTAATATTTATTGTAACGAAAATATCTGATATATTATCATTCAATATTTTTTATAAAATAAAATACATTGATTTAAATCAAAAGTGTTTATTCTACTTCTTTAATAATTTTCATTCAACTAAAAAAAAAAAGAATTTTTTTTTTTAATATTTTTTGGGTTTATAGCAACTAATTTTCAAAAACTTTTTCTCCATTAATTTTATTCTATATAAATATTTTTTGCATTACATTTTTTTAAATTGGAAGATCGTATAAAAATGTATAAAATAATTTAAATCAAAAAAATTCAATTGTTATTTGTACAATAATAACAAAAATAATATGTAATTTAAATTGATTCGATTCGAAAAAATTTATTATTTTTATAAGCATTTTATTTTGCAAATTAAACAATGATTTTTTAAATAAACAAAAACTACTTTAAACATAAAAAAAAATGTAAATAAAAAAATATTGATTAAAAAAATTCAAAACTAATTTTAAAATGTAAATAAAAAAATATTGATTAAAAAAAATTAAAAACTAATTTTTTTTAATATTTTATACTCCAAATGTCAAAAGAATGATTCCTTAAATATGCATCGTAACAATTTAAAAGAGAAGATCTGATATAAAATTATTCAATATATTTTTAAAAATTAAAATGAATTGATTCAAATCAAAAATATTTATTCCATTTTTTTAGCAATTGCCAAAAAATAATTTTAGCCTAAAAAGATTTTTTTTTAATAAATATTTTTTATTTAATATTTAGCACTCAAAATCGCAAAGAAATGATTCTTTTTATGTTTATCTAATAAAAGAAATTATATGATATAAAATTTTTCAATATTTTTAAAAAAATTAAAGTAAATTGATTTAAATCAAAAATGTTTAGTCTACATTTTTATGGCAATTGAAAAAAAAATTTTAGCTTAAAAAAAAGATGGAGATAAATTATAAATAAAAAAATTTATTTGAGTTTATTAGAAAATTTAAAAATAGGAATTTAAGAAAAAAATTGCGTACGTATAGTCGGGCGGGGACGACTTTGGGATACCCTGTACCACTATCTTGCAATAAAATCCGATTCCTTTATAAAAAACCAAAAACAGAAGAATTTTAAAAGAAACATTTTTTTAGACCGATCGTTCCTATGGGAACTATATGATATAGTCAACCGATTTCGATGAAATTTGACACAGTGCTCTACTCTTTACTCGTTACCTTAAAAAAGATCTGAATGCCGAATTTAGTCCAAATATATTTACCAACAAACGAAACACAACGAATTTTGTATAAAAAACTTGTTTTTGGACCGATTCGTCCTATGGGAGCTATATGATATAGTCAACCAATTTTAATCAAATTTAGTACAGTGTTTGAGAACTATAAAAAACTTTTGAATGCTAAATTTGGTCCCAATATCTTAACAAACAAACGAAACACAAAAAATTTTGTTCAAAAATCGATTTTTTGGAAGATCGGTCCTATGGAAGCTATATGATATAGTCAATCGATTTTTTGGCACATTGCTTAAGTGCTCTAAAAAATTTCCAAATGCCAAATCTGGTTACGATATCTATATTAAAAAACGAAATATAGCGAACTTTTCTTTAAAAAGTTATTTTGGCCGATCGTTCCTATGGGATCTATATGATATGACATAAACGAATTATCCATCTAAAACTTTTTTTTTCGAGGTTATTTTTTTTATATTTAATATTTCCTCAAAATGTCAAAAGAATGATTCCTTAAATATCTATCGTAACAAAACAGATGATCTGATATAAAATGAGTCCATATTAAAAAAAAAAATTATAGATATTTTAAGTACAATTACACTAGTCGACAAATTTCACACTTTTTTTCTCCAGAGATGAGACTTATATTTTATGTTAGGGCAATGTTTCAGCATTCAAAATCCGTATTTTTTATTATCCTCTTATACCCTGTTTTTTTTCTAGGACTATTTTAGTGAAAAAGGAACCTTTTTCAAAAAACGGTTTCACATATGATGTCATAAAATCTGTACTGATTCGAATTTTTTCAAAATTTTTTTTTCTCTGAAAAGTAGAATAGAGTACCTTTCCATAATGTCCCAAATAAAAATCGGATGTCCAAAGAAAAAACTACAGCTGAAACTGTGTGCCCGAAATGCTAAAAAACACAGCATTTTGGTGACTTTCTACAAAAAAAGCCATTTATTTTAGAAAATGTCTTAGACACCTGAAAACTTTATTATTTTAAGTTATTGGTCATGATATGTAGATGCGATTTCTATATAACTTTATATTTTTATGATAAAAGATGACCGACTTATTGCATTTTTAGTAAAATTAGAAAAAAAAAAAATTTTTTTGGCATTTTTTTTTTTGGAAAGTAGATGTTAGTAGCTTTCAAATAAGCAACTTTTCGAAGAATTCGAGCTGCCCATTGAACACCACAAGCTGAATCCATCATGAAGAGTACACGAAAAATATTATTTTTCTTTATTTTTATTTATTATTTATTATTTTTATGATTTGGGAGATTATGGATAGGTACTCTATTCTACTTTTCAGGGAAAAAAAATTTGAAAAAATTCGAATCAGTACAGATTTTATGACATCATATGTGAAACCGTTTTTTGAAAAAGGTCCTTTTTCACTAAAATAGTCCTAGAAAAAAAACAGGGTATAAGAGGATAAAAAAAATACGGATTTTGAATGCTGAAACATTGCCCTAACATAAAATATAAGTCTCATCTCTGGAGATTTTTCATCGCCGACTAGTGTAATGGAATTTTTTAATTTCATGCGACGAAAATATTGTTATCCGGTTCCGAAAAGCCACCTTGGATCCGCCATTGTTACCAACTAGAATTTAGAATACTAAAATATTCCAAAAGGTCTAACGTATTTAAGGCCTTTTCACAAAGATGACCCTTTACTATGTAAAATAAGCCATTCGAAATTTCCAGTGTATATATCTAATATAAAATATATATGGTACATGCAAAATACTAGCTGATAAATAATCATTTACTATGCTTTGAAGAGTATTCCAAAATCCAAGCTTACCCAAATGCCACAAAAAAAAAAAGGTTTCCCAGTAAATTTTCAGTTTGGAGCTTTATTCCCCAAATTGCAAAATTATAAACTTTGTGCTCTCGACTAGCTGAATTTAATGATATGCAGGCATATACATAGTATATATGTATTAGAGTATATACATACATACAGATATATACATGAACATATAAACATAAACCAAAGGAGAACCACAGAACAGCAACAGCAACAAAATATAATCCAAAACATGGCCAAAAACAAAACTGTTGGGGCGTGACAATGCGTAGGAGGCGGCGAAAAGCTGCCTCATCTAGGGCGCTAGGGCGTCAATGTAAACAGACTCCTCCATAGACTCCACAGAGCAGCAGTCGCAACAGCTGCCACATGCCACATGCAGCGCCGCAAAAATTAATATTTGTGTTAATAAAGGCCGCGGCGGTTGATAACCAACGTTAGTAGAGGGTTGAGAGGAGGGGGAGCGGGTCTATGTAGAGATGTTGTTAACAAACGCCGCCAGCAGCTGTGCGGTCGTAAGTGTTTACATTTCATGTTTAGATCTAAGGTTAAAGCGGTTGCAATGTATGCGTGTGTGTGTGTGTGTAACTGGTATCAGTGTGTGTGTGTATCTGTGTGTAGGTGAGTGTATCTGTGTGCTACACACAGCGAAAAGATAAAAGCGAAACGTGCCAAAAAGCAAACGATTAAAAAAAAACGAAAACAAATAAGGCAAAAAGTAGCAGCTACAACTTTAACTGACAGCAGCTCGAAAAGCGTTGCCAAGCCAGGAAGCAGCGAAATGGAGACGCGGAGAAACGGAGAAAGCAGAGTGTGAGAGAGAATCGAAACTCCGGATGCTGCAAACAATTCAATTAAAAAGTTCCGCTTTTTTATTCTCTCTAGGATTTCTGTTTCTAGGCGCTGACGTCTCAATTTTTTTTTTCGAGCGCGCGCGGCAAAAGCCAAAAGCAATAAGTAAAAGGAATGCAAAGAGGCAGCGCGTTGTAAAAACAATGCAGAACAGCGAAAAAAAACAAAAAATAAAAAACAAAACAAAAGAGTGGCGAAGAGAGAGCGAGAGAGAGGGAGAAAGAGTAGGAGCAAAGGACAGTGGCGAGGAAATGCTGCAAATGGTGCAAAATTGCAAATGAGCTGCCATTAATCAAGTGAGTAATGAAAATGTATCGATAAATTATCGAATAAGCAGCTCGACAAATTGTTGCATACATCAATAAGCAACCAATTTGAGTTTTGACTTAAAGTCAAAATGTTTATTAAGAGAATGGAAAACTTTAAAGCGTTTTGTTGGAAAGTAGGCCAAAACAGATGGTCTAGTCGAGTTTCCCTAGGCGCACACAACGATTTATAATGGACAATTTAGTTAATTACACTCAGAAAACAGAGACAGATAAAGTGTGCCCCTGTGAGCTTTTTTTTATGTTTTTACAAAGTGCCTTTCCGAGAAAGCCAGCTGACTAAGAAATTGGTTGGAAGATGGCAAAATGTTGTTTAGATCTGGTAATTTGTTAAGTATCTAAACATTATTTAAAGATGAGTATAAATTTATTGAAAAAATATAAACTCAGTGTGGGTTTAGATATCGATTTTTCTGGAACTTCTGCTTTTGAATTTTGCTGAACTGTTAAGAGTTCAGGTTCTAATTACCATTTTTAATTAATTATAATGGTATATAAGTACAAAATATATATACAGTATAATTTGCTTAGCTGCCTCCAGTAGGTTGCACTGACTTGCGAGGCAGCTATCCTAAAAAGGCAGGTAACTTAAATTTTGTTGTTTTTTTTTATTGGTGAGTAATTTTGCTAAGAAACTTAAAGCTATGCATTTTTCAGAGAATTCAACGCTTTTCAAAGAAAAATTCATCATTAATATGTACTCATATATTATAATATTTATCATTAATTTAAGAAACAACCAAAAAAACTTAAATTTTTCTCAAATTTTGTGTTTTGTACGATATTTTGTGTGCGGAATCGCTTCGAATATTGCAGAAGGCTTATGGGGAGTCTGTTTTATTGAAAACACAAGTGGTATAAAGCGTTTAAGGATGGACGGGAGACCCTAGAAGACGCGTTTCGTTCCGCCCGGTCCTCCACCTCTACCTCCGACAAAAACTTTGAAAAAGTAAGGGAAACCGTGCTCGAAAATCGTCATAGAGATCGTGTTAGAGATTTAGCACGGGACCTCAACATGTTTCGTGAAATGGCTCGATTGATTTTAGTGGAAAATTTGAGTACGCTACGCGTTGCCGTTCGGCTTGTTCCGATCCAACTGAATTTTCTTCAAGAAAAGTATCGGATGCAGATCGCAATGAACATGCTGGATCGTGAAAATTCTGATCCAAACTTTATGGGAAGCATCATAACTGGTGATGAGACATGGGTCTACAAGTACGAGATGCAAACAAGTCAACAATCGTCCAAATGGCTTGAAAAAATGAGCCGAAACCGAAAAAACCACGCCACAGTCGCTCACAAATCAAGGTGATGCTCATGGTTTTCTTTGATACTCGTGGTATGGTGCAATATGAACACGTTCCAGAGGGACAAACGGTCGGAATTGTGGGCAGACAATTCGTGGATTATTCACGACGATAATGTGCCATCTCATCGAGCCACGATTGTGAAAGCTTTTAAGGCAAAAAATTCGATAAATATCATCGACCAGGCACCGTACAGGCCAGATCTGGCACCGTGTGACTTTTCATAAACTCCACTCCGGGAACCTGTTTTGACTCCATAACCGCCATAAAACAGAATGCGACGAGCCAACGCCTATACCTAAAAAATGTTTCGAAGATTGGAAACACGCGTTGGCATATGTAGTTTGTCAGAAGGAGCATATAAATATTAAAAAAGATTGTGCGTTTTATTTGGAAATTCCGGAAACTTTTTTGTCACAATGTCACTATCTAAAAAAGTCAGTTATTTTCGTCTGTCTGGCAGTTTTTATGCTTAGTGTAAGATACTTTTCTTATTATCAATTAGATTATTAAAAAATTCTCTTCAAAGAATGGACCCTGAATTTCACTGCCATCATCACTATCAATTTCCTCATCACTGCTCTTATTGTCAGGAGCCAAGGATTGATAAAAAAGCCCATTTTCGTAACAATTAAAGATATTATTTGGATCAAAGCTTCTTATTAAATAAGGCAATACTTTGCGTATGTAGGTAGTTGCGGCTACGTCGTCATTTTGAGCAGCTTCACCGTGAATCTCGCCAAATTTAATGTTGTCACGCTTACGCCAACATATCGATCGAGTATAACGTTGTTTAAGTGTTGTTGCTTCAACCATAAGAACTACGCATCTTTGACCAAACTGTGCGTTCCCTTTCGTTGGCGCTTACGCTTTAAACTACCTGCAACTCTTCAATTTCATACTTTTGGCGTACAATAGGTTAATTGTCGACCTATCGCAATTGCACTTTGGGCAGAGTTCACTTTTTGCAACTTTACTATTGATCGCCTTTACTATTTCCCACTTTTGTTTCACTGTAAGGCCAATAACGAAGATGCGCAGAAAAAAACACAAAATGACATTCTCCGTGAATATCAACATATGTATTTAAAGATCAGGCAGTTTCCCTTAGATGGTGCAGCTAACTGCAATTTTTTCTTCAAAAAATGTCATAAAAAGTCTGCCGGTAGGAGGCACGTATGTGTCAGATGAACTTATCTTCAATGCTGCTAACATCAAATATTTCATATAAAATTGACTTTCAGTGCAACAAAAAGCGAATTTGAGGCACTTATCTTGACGATGCAGCTAAGTGTCGAGGCAGCTAAGCAAATTATA